>OZ024791.1:490000-492500 GCA_964017065.1 Haliclona indistincta
CATGTCAGTTAGATTCCGAGTCCAGGTGATCTAACTGACTTAGACCACGCTTACACTGACCTGACGACGACGGCCGCCATTTTATGCGTGCTGGGAGCTCGTTCGCCGTTCGTGAAGAACGTAGCGCGTAGTTTCTTCGCTCCAGGCCACGCGAGGAACTGCACTTCGTCTTGGTAAGCTCTTCGACACATTCTCGATCTTCCACAGCGAAAGAAACGTTGTTTTGACAAAATGAATTTATTCATAAGGATCTAACTGACACAAACGCCCTCCGCTAATTCGTGACTTCAAAGCTTCCAACTCAATGAATTATTAATGAGTGGTCTAAAGTAAGATAGCTTTTTGAGAACAGTAGCAAGAATGTGTTTCAACACATCACTCCAGTACAGTCAGTGAAGTGACTATTTGAAGCAATTTCACTGTTGTTTCAAAATCAGTACTTCTTGAACTGATAGTGGTAAGCCATGTTTGGTGACACAGCTAAAATGAAATTATATTTACAAGATATCAAGAAGCAAAGATAACATGTGTTTGTGAGATATTGATAAAATCGGTTTCTGACTCTACCATGCACTCTTGTCCTCCATTAGGTAAAGAAGGCTCTTCCGCTACTGCTGTCCGCCATGAAGGCATTCGTCACGCTCACTAAGACCAAGAGCAAGGGAGCTGATGACGCACAAGAGAATAGGAACTATATAGTGGGAGCCATGACCGCCTCCATCAAGGAGCTCATTAGAGTGCTCCAACTGACCTCACCCAGTGAGGAGAAGGGCGCTATGGCCTCCACTGCAGGCGGGGACCAGACCAGCTTTGGTAAGTTCCTGCCTGGCTCCATTGCTGCCAAAGTCCACTATGCCAAGGAGTTGCTGCAGGAAAGTGGTGAGTAGATCTCAAGGTCTAGTTGCACATTGACTTGTAGAGAGACCGACCAAATAATTATATTCATGCAACAATTCTTTAGGGCTGGTACATGTTGCTGTACAAAATTTCATTTAATAAATTTTTAGCGAGACCTAAATTTTAACTCTCTCTCTCCCTAGGTAAGGATCCAGAGACTGACAAGGCCGGCATTGCAGCAGTAGCCGCCTGCACCAGTGAGGCTAGGAGGATAGCCAAGGGATTCTCAGCACAGCGACGTGCTGCAGTATTAGCAATGTGCGATGAGATTGATAAGATGGCTGCAGAGCTTGCTGAGCTGCAAGCCAGAGGAGAGGTAGGCGGGGCTGACTGATCATGTGACCTGTAGTTGTTGGCTGTTAGGTGATGTAGTGTGTGTGTGGCTATGGCGGCTCCGTGAGTGTCTGTTCTCTGTGGTGATCATAGTGTTATCCCTCACTATAGGGTGGTAGCATGAGAGCACAGGCCATTGCTCTAGCACTTGGACAAGAACTAGACAAACTGGAGGCTACTATGAAGACTGGTATAGCCCATCAGGTCAGTAGTAGCTAGCTGTGTGTGTGTGCTGTCAGCATCATGTTGGTGTGTGTCCAGGTCATGTCTGATTTTAAGGACACACTTGGACCACTCAATCAACTCACTGAGTCCGCTAAAGCTAGTCTGGGTGAGTTTACCACTACACACTCACACTCACTCACATGCTCACCCACTCACTCACCCACTCACTCCCTACCTCTCTCATGTCTGATAGATACTCCTGGTCGTGAAGCTAAGTTTGAGACTAGTGTTGATACCTTCAAGGCTCATTCATCTCAGATGGCTCGTACAGCAGCAAACCTTGCTAAGTCAGGTGGTATTACTGACAAGAAGGTGGCTGATGACCTCATCACCAGCTCTAGTAAGGTAATGATGGTAGTACTGGTTAACATTGTTTTGCACCTTTTGACAAGTTTTGTGGCACACTATTGTCTCAGCTCACAAGTTTATTAGCAACCAGTCAATCAGTCATGTAGCAATGTTACTGTTCGTCCTCCTCTCTCTCTCCCTCCCTCCCTCCCTTCCTCTCTCTCTCCCACTCTCTCTCTCTCCCTCTCTCTCCAGGTGAAGGTGTTGGCTCCTCAAGTGGTACATGCTGCTACTATGCTCTTCCATAATCCTGATAATGAGGTATGACACACACACACACACTGACCACACCCATCCATCCACTCACCGGCCGTATACAGGCAGCTCAGGAGCACTACAAGCTGATCAAGGAGGACTACGAGAAGGAGGTGCTGAAACTCACCAAGCTAGTTGATGGTGCTGTAGATAGTGTGGACTTCATTGCTGCCTCTGGTGAGCTACACTACCTGCTAGCTAACATATACCTGGTCTATCTGTCTGTCTGTCTGACTGTCTGTCCGTCCGTCCGTCCGTCTGTCTGTCTGTCTATCTATCTATTTCTCTCTCTTTCTCAGAGAAGCAGCTGAAGGAGGATATGGAGGAAGCTAAAGCTATTATCAAGGCTGGTGACAACCCACAGGTTAGGAGGATAGTATATCTATCTCGACTCTGTTACTGATCTCTTCAGAAAGCATTTGCTCATGTCGCTAGTGCAGCT
>OZ024791.1:495000-536857 GCA_964017065.1 Haliclona indistincta
TTTTTGCAACTATAAATTATTTGTCAAAACCAATAACTGTAGTATTCATGTGTAACCAGGCACGATGTGAGTGTCTGGATAGTCTATGGTCTCAGATGACTGCATTTAGTAAGTGCTATTACCCCCCTCCAGCTGCACTATTGTCATCACAGTCAGCAGTGACATCTAAAACTTCTTACACAAAATCAAGTTTGGCTAAACTTACATTTTTAAAGTGTTTCAGATTGTGCATCCCATGTGTGTAGATTACATGGTCACTGAAGTTGACTTGCAGAGAAATGAAGCAGGTCATCATAAGGCACACACACACAATGACACGTTCAAGTATTTTCATTTGACAATAATGCAGAGATTGTCTGTTACTAGTGGATTATCGTGGTACTTTTGCCGAAGCACAGAAACAACATTATTTTTATAAACGTTTCCATCCAGCAGGATCATCATCAGTTATAACACATACTTGAGGTGGTATGACATGAGTTGTGAGTATGTTAACATGTATGTGTGCACAGAGAATGTCATGCAGCAGACAAAAACACAACAGCAAAAAAAATAATGATTTTAAGTTGTTAACATACTCATCACATGCACACCTCATGTCATACCACCTGAAGTGTTGTTATGTGTAGTTGTCTTTATAACTTATGATGATACTCGGATCGAAAACGTTTATCAAATATCATTGCTTCTATGCTACGGCAAAAGTACCACGATATTCCACTTCCAACAGCACTATAATTATGTTCCATTTCAATCAACCGTATCATTATACTAGTGTATATGTCATCATAAAGCACACACCACACACACACACACACACACACACACTCACACACACGCACACACACTCACACACTCACACACTCACACACGCACACACACTCACACACTTACACACACTTACACACACATACACACACTCACACACACACTCACACACACTCACACACACACACTTACAATCCACGCAACTGCATAATTTGATTATGCAAGAATGAAGGAAATAACAATTATGATAAGTCTAAAGTATGTTCTAATCTAGCCTCGTTCCCAGCCCCTAGTTCTTAATCACACACATTCACCGTGCATAAGTGTGCTATTATAATCAGATTGTACAGGAAGAGGAAGCAGTGTAGAGGAAATGATTATTAAGACGTGGACATAGCTCTGCTGTTAATTAAGATCAAAACATGCATTCCATGGATTCTTAGCGTCTCGTGCATGCGAGCGAGTATCTGCGAATACGTGTTGACAAAATTTGAAGATTTTTTAACAAAATTATATTTAAAACAGTAAAATTATAATGCATGATTGGAGGAACAAACTTGACTTACAATAAAGGCAATTAAGATGACAAGTTACAATATAGTTGACAAAAGAGATTAATGGTAACCTTGAAAATTTCATTTCATAATAATTTGTAAATGATGACTGGATGAGTGTGGATTGAAAAAATAATAATAATAACGGAAGTAAAAATTAAAACCTAACGTCAAATATTGCAGCTGTCCCTTCCAGGGTTATTCCATGAATCAGAAATGGAAGACACAACTCTATGTTCTACAGTGTACCCTAGCATAGTCTGAATTGTCTTAACCTACAATAATGGCGGAGCTGTCACGAGTGAGCCCCTCCCAGAAGAGGGCGGAGCTGTCACGAGTGAGCCCCTCCTAGGAGAGGGCGGAGCTGTCACGATTGAGCCCCTCCCAGGAGAGGGTCCCGATCTGACTTGATGAATATATTGTCAAGGTCCGACGAGATATTAGAGTCACTCAATGCCTCAGCGAGAGGCAGATCGTCCACTGAGAACAGCTGAGCGTAGCCGTCAAAGTCGACTCCAATATCTGAGCCGAAGAGCTGGCTATCGGGACTAGAAACAGAGAAGGTGTCATCAGGAGTGGCTGATGGACTGAGGAGGTCAAATGGAGAGGAAGGTAGATCAGAGGAGAGCAGAGTGTCAGGATTAAAGGTCATGTCAGCTAGTAGGTCATACTGTGACTGGATATTAGTAGGCGAGTTCTGTCCTGAGCTGGTTTCACTGTTAGTACACTCAGAGTGGGAGTAGAGAGGTTGAGGTGGACCGCTGACAGTCAGTGGCTTCTCTTGTCCCTGTTTCAACTTGTTGAGGATGAAGTTACGAAATGCCATTAGGTTGCCAGGGTTCATGGACTTGGGCCATTGTGACTTGGGTCTCTTTGACCTCTTCATTGGCACTGATCCTGATCGGCCATGACGAGACTTGAGGGGACGTAGGTTGCTACGCTCTTTGCACTGGTTGAGAGCAGTAGTAGTAGTAGGAAGGACCTGAGCATATACTGTGCGATCAGACGGGCAGCGTGGCTTCATGGTATGAGCAGGATGGCAGCTGTCTGAAGAGGCTCTCTCCTTGAGATCTGGCACAGACAGTTGTCTCTCGTCTTCATTTAGTGCTATGAAAGCTGACGTAGAGGTAGTGGGCAGAGGACATGAGCGAGGTGGCGAGGATGGGTGATGGAGCGGCTCAGAACCAACAGATACTGGTATGTCCTGTTTGACCAGTGGGACTGGTTCCAGTACCAAAGGGCTGGGTCCTAGTGTCTGAGGAATGTGTCCATATGTGTTGGGAATGAACATGATAGTGTGTTTGTCATCGTCCATGCTGCTAGTGGTGGCCGGGGGAGTGCATCGAGGGACAACATCAGAGCTGAAGCTGTAGACAGAGCTCTGCTGATAGCTGAATGAGAAAGAGGAAGATGGCATAGGAACACCCTCGTGGTACAGGCCAGGGTAGTGAGGAGTGAATACTTGATCTGTGAATGATTCTGAATGAGGTGGTAGAGAGGGCAGGTCAAAGTAGCCATCACTAGTTGGCTGTGGAGTGACGGCAATAGGTGTGGCTAGCATTCTTTGGCTCTGCATAAACTCCTCATGGTATGAAGCGATGGGCAAAGGAGACGATGACGACAGGATTGGAGTTGGTGTAACGGGAGTGATGGCGGGAGACAGCGAGCTGTTGTAGTGAGCTCCGATAGTGCTGCCTATCGGACTGACATCATACGTGGAGTAGCCACTATCCGAGTCATAGCCACTGCCTCCTAGCGACTGGGGGCAGTCTGGTCGACTGAGGTCTAGAGAATTGAAGAAGTTCTCAACTTGTTCTCCTGACCAATCAGAATTGTCCGATATGACGGCTTGGATATCCTCTACCTTGAGGTCAGGTAGCTCAAGATTCTCAAGTGTCTCATTGTGACCCATCGTAGGGTAATGGAGCCCACTGTGCTTGGCGGCTGGTAGCTGATCGTGGGAGGGAGTAGGAGAGTGAGGGAGAAACGCTCCAGTGGTAGAGGGTGAGGGGGAGGAGCCTAGTTTAATACCTACATAAGAGACAAAGGGTTAATCAAACACTGATCATATAGTGCTGTTAGGGGTGATCGACATACTAACATGTACTTAGTGGGTGTGGTTCAGTGAAAGGTGCTCTTGAATAACGATATGCAATATTGTGCCGAGGGCAAGGACTGGTGCCTGAATATGAACGGGTACCTTGGCACGGGCCTAGGTATGGGGCTGAGTATGGACTGGTGCCTAGGCCTAGCAGACTGGTGCCTAGGCCTAGCTGACTGGTGCCTAGGCCTAGCTGACTAGTGCCTAGGCTGGAGTAAGGAGCAGTGCTAGTATGCATTTCAATTCCTCAGAGAAACGGTTAACTACAATACAGACAGCTGCTAATGTGTGAGTATGCACATTCACTCTATACTAGTTGCTATGGTAGGGGTGTGGTCACCTTGATCATCGAGCTGATCTCTTGAAGTGCAGACTACTGGCAGAGCGCTGCCTTATATCAACTATCGACAGGATGGAAGCCATATTGTACGGAAGATTGAGGGACATGATCTAATTAGTATGTGACTGAGCATGATAATGTGGTTATTAACCAGGATGTGGTTATTAATAACCAGGATGTTGCGACGTTTTTGTCATGCCTTGAATTCAAATTTACCATCACCTGTAGTACTTTGGAGTATACTGGGATATTATGTTACCACCTAACATCCAGTGAGAGGGTAAGACCAGTCACATAGACACTATGAGGCGCTCTATACTCACACTATGAGCTAGCCTCCACCGGCCATGAGCTAGCTGCGCTCCCACCCACATTGTGACGTCAACACACGTACGCCTGAGTCACTTTACTGGTCTTCCAAGTGAAAGCATAAAGCGTCACCTTCATGCACTAATGTGATCATTCTCCATCGTGTGAATAATGCTCAACTCTTAGCATAACGAAAGGTAAAGGTCTATTCACCAGATGGTCACCACACGACCACAACTAAGCACAACAAAGTCTTCACATCAGTTTCTGACCCTTCTTCAGACCACAAGATCATGAAGATGGTGATTAAACAGTACTCATCACTACTGAACATGATGACATGTGACGTACCTGTAGCATGGTCCACATTGTGAGCAACATGGGTGTGCAGTTCTAGCCTCTTCTGAGAGGGGAAGGTGAGTTGGCAGTCGGGATGAGGACAAGCCAGCTGGCATCTCATGTGAGTGTTGAAATGATTATTATACTGTGCTTGAGTGGACAGCTTCTTACCACAATCTGAACAAGAACAGAGACACAGTCACACCCTCACAATCACACCATCACACTCTCACACCATCACACACTCACACCATCACACACTCACACCATCACACACTCACACCACCACACACCTACACCATCACACACCCACACCACCACACACCCACACCATCACACACCCACACCATCACACACTCACACCATCACACACCCACACCACCACACACCTGTAACTGGGCACGTATATAGACCACTCAGGTGTATCTTCATATGGTTCTTGAGGTGTGACTGACGTGTGAACACACGACCACAGTTATCATGAGAACAACGATATTGCTGCGAGGTCTTGTGAGTCAATACGTGACGACTGAGCTTGTCAGAGCTAGTGAAGGTCTTGCAGCAACCCTGGAAGAGAGAGAGAATGATAACAATGCCCGAGGTGATCTCTATAAGGAAGTCGAGACATGTAATAAGTTGAGACATGCAATATTCCTGTTTACAGGACTTGAAAGTCACTTCAAAGGCTCCTGATTAATTTTACTAGTTGCAAATAGCACTAATAACTCGGAAGTGTTATACATAGAGCTCATACAAATAACAAATCTATTTTCAAGATGGGCATCAAATTTGGGATGCTTTTCAAAAATGCATTGTTTTAAAAATTTTGCCCCTGCTCACCTCTACGGAGCACTTGTGTGTCTTGTCTCTTGTGGAGTGCACTCTCATGTGAGCTGACAGCTTAGCTTGTGAGCTGAAATCTCTTCTGCAAACACCACATGAAAACCATTGATCACTGTCACCAGTGGGGCTGGGCTTGTGGGTGGAGTCTAGTGACTCGGTGGAGCAGGGCGAACCAGCTTGACTATCAGTATCCGACTGAGACAAGTGACTAAAGAGAGAGAGAGAGACAGTGATATATTTCACCACATGAAGCTGTCTGCTTGTTTATGTCTGTCTCACTCACAGTTGCTTCCAGTCTTTCTTGTGTACTCTGCGAAGGTGTCCATTCAAGCGTGGCTGAGTGTGGAAAGCTTCCTTGCATCCCTTCATCGGGCAGTGGAACTTCTGAGGGACACTATGGATGGTTTGTATGTGCATCAGTAGATTGTAGCGGACACTGAACCCACGCCCGCACTCTGAGCACTGTAGGGAAAGAGAGAGAGAGAGAGGGAGGGAGGGAGGGAGGGAGAGAGAGAGGGAGAGAAGGAAAGGAGGTTGGAGGAAAGAAAGAGGTGGAATGATATTAGTTATTAGCTCATAGTACGTTACAAAGGTTATCAGGAATGCAGGTGTGGTTATATCAACATGGCTATGATTCAACTTAATAACCTAATTTGCAAGAAAATAAAAAAGCAAAATTGTCTGGTAACCTAGTTCCAAGCCACTAACCACATTGTGTAACCTCAAATGTGTAATTTCTGTCACTAGGCAAGCAAACAAGAATACCATCAAGTGCATTACTCTTTACCGCCAACAGGTGCTAGTGCGCTAAGGGTTAAATTAGCCGTGAACACAGACAAGTGCAAGTCTATCAGACTCCGCCCCTTCCTATCAGACGCCCAGACATGCAGCAGACAGTCGTGAAACAATGCAAGGTTCGTAACACGATAGTGATTATATCAATATTAGTGAGTAGGGTAACTGTAGTAGAGGGATGCCATACGAGAGAGAGTGTGGGCACACACCTGCACACTGTGGGCCACTGCTAATATGGTGGATATTACACCAGCTAGCTGATGTGTACATAACTAACAAGATGATCTGACCAGGTGATAATGGAGTTATAGAGAGAGAGAGAGAGAGAGAGGGAGAGAGGGGGGGGAGAGGGGGGGAGAGAGGGGGGAGAAGGAGAGAGGGAGGGAGAGAAGGAGGGAGAGAGGGAGAGAGGGAGAGAGAGAGAGGGGGGGGAGAGGGAGAGAGGGAGGGAGGGAGAGAGGGAGAGAGGGAGAGAGGGAGGGAGAGAGAGAGAGGAAAAGAGAGAGGAAAGAGAGAGAGAGGGAGAGAGAGAGAGGGGAGGAGGGAGGGAGAGAGGGAGAGTGATAGTGAAAAAGCGAGAGAGTGAGTCAGAGAGTGTGGGAGTTGTCTGAAGGTGAGTTAGTGAGTAAATGAGTGAATGTGTTAGTGTCTGTGTGGGAATAACAACCACTGTACTTATTATCATAATCAATAATTGTTTGTCCACAACTTGTATACACAACTATCCATTCTAACAATAATGCATCTGTTACTACTGTATATCAGAACAATGGGAACCACTACTACAGAGGGATGGAGGAGTGTGTATGCATTCTGCATCATATTACCAGAAGGAAATAGTTATTCTTATTACAGCAGTCAAGGAAATGGTGAGAAATACCAGTCATACTAGACTGACCTGAAATGGTGTCTCCTTCGTGTGACTCTTGATGTGCCGGCGGAGTTTGTAGGGGGTAGCAAACCGCCATGAACATCCCTCAAATGGGCACTGAGAGAGAGAGAGAGAGAGAAAGAGAGAGGGAGGGAGGGAGAGAGAGAGAGAGAGAGAGAGAGAGAGAGAGAGAGAGGGGGAGAGAGAGAGAGAAGGAATGTGATAGTAGATTAGGATCGCAGTGGTTGTTACAATAATTGTTACCTATAGCAATGATCTATTGTATGATAGTGCTTAGCTCAGCCTCTCTGTACCAACTCACCCTCCTCTATAATGTGTACTGGTGTGTGACCAAAGAGTACATAGTTCATAGCTATACTTATCTTCAGTTCTAGAACCAACACTCTAGCAGGCACTCTAGTAAGCTCATTTCTATAAACCTCTAGTGCTAGGTCATGACTGACATTAAACCTCTTCAAACTAAAACAATGTTTATTGCAGTGTGTTGGAAACAATGATACATAATATATTATATGTTCCTCCTCTGCATGCCTTGAACATCTTCAAGGCATGCAGAGAGAGAGAGAGAGAGAGAGAGAGAGAGAGAGAGAGAGAGAGAGAGAGAGAGAGACTACTCGCTGGCGGTATGCAAGCAAGCTTATTACAACCGGAGGGTAGCACCAAAAATGGATCGCTCAATAGAATGAGTATTTGGAACCAATTGCCATATCAGGTCACACCTCAATACTATAGCGCTATTATAATCTAAACATTACTCCAGCACATGAATTACACCAATATCCTCACTCAATACCGTTTTTAGTAGAAAGACAATATTTTGACTGGATTCCGTCATATTCATAATCTGATATTACTAGATGGCTTCATTTATTAGCATAGCATCACTTAGCAATCACTTACAGCACCTTAACATGCACTTAACACAAGTAGGCTTGAATTACTGTCAGTATGGAGCTGTGTACATGTATACAGCTTGTGTAGATAAATGAGTGAGTGTGAGACATATCTGTGTGAGAGAGAGAGGGTTCATGCTAGTTTGCATGAACTGTCACCGCATGTTCTCAGTATGTGTGTGTGTGTGAAGTGTGCTTGTCATCTAGCTCTCTGTGTGAGCCAAGTGGAGCCTGGTTGCTGAGCAATGCTGCTTATCATGACTGACCTCTAACAGGAATAACTGTAATAACAAGCTATGAATATCGTTAATAAATGCCAGACTTCAAAAACTTGGCAGACAAAAGTTGTATGATAATGAATACCATTGCTGGACCCAGGGGACTCAGTATAGTGTTTGTGTTTCCGCACTGGTGGCTCGTAAATACAGTTTCATAGTGCATGACCTCTAGGTATAGGAGGATATGAGAGATAGAGATAGAGTTGAGTAGCAGTGGTGCTGTGAGACAAGCCTGTGCTCAATCAAACCAACAGGTACAGCTACATCTAGCCTGACCATGTGCACAATCAAGTGCAGCATAAACACAGACCCACAACCAACTGGTCAGCTGCCATAGTCAGCATACAATTACTTCCTAGCAGGAAGACAACAGTATGGTTGACTTGATTGCAGTATCCTGCTTACTAACAAATCATTGAATAAAAGCTGCTTAGACAAGATCAGCTCCTGCTACCACAAGCTACCTAGACCAAGCTATAGCTCACAATAAACCAAATTTTGCGAGCAACAACCCACAAATGTAGAGGTGTCATCATATGAAGCCATCAGAGTGTAAGTGATCATTATATCAGCACTTGTAGGAAGTAGTGAGACTTTACAACTGTTAGGCTGCGGCTAAGGTAAGTGACTGGACATATAGTGAGGTCAGAAATTGGCGGGAACTGTATATTTATCACAGCTCAATGGAGGAAGACAACTAGAGATGAAAGGAAGCTGAACTTAGACAAAAATGCACAAGTTGATGTGCCAAGAGGTGGTTGATAGGACATGTGTCAAAACAAGGAGAGGGAGGGAGAAAGAGTGAGTTTAAGGAGATGGGAGGGAGCAAGATAAGGAGGGAAGAGAGAGAGCATAGGAAGGTACCTATGTAGCTATGCAGGCTAGTACTAAAGGAAGGCAACTTACTACTGGTTGCTAAACATGCTTTGATTTCCGATTAATAAAACTACAACATGGAACACAGGAGACCTTGCCATAAATGGGAACACACATTGACCTGTGAAGCTGAGATGGGTAAGCTGTTTGGGCAAATATTATGTAATTCACCAAATCAACAACCCAACATTAAATAGTTCATAGAACACAAAACTATAATTAGCACAATACCATTCTTGTCGACATGTTTGTGTCTACTATATATAGTAACATGTCTGATTATAAGGCATTTGGAGTATTGTAAAGACAATAGACTATGCATACTATAATTAGACAATAATTAATAGACAATAATTGTTCAATTCTCGAGATCTTGGTCCCAAAAATTGACAATTTCACGGCTCTTACACAGCACCAATGTAGCAAGAAATACTTCCACTGTTACAATACACTATTGTAGCATGAAAACAACAAAAACAAAATGCCCCAACACACACACACACACACACACACACACACACACACACACACACACACTCTCTCTCTCTTTCTCTTTCTCAATCTGCCTTACATCTATTATGAATAACTATATTCACGAGAGGCTGTGACTACACTATTTGAAGAATGTGTCACTAGTTAATAAGTTATTAGAATGAACTGTAATTTAAAGTTTACAATTTTAATTGCTGTCTATTATTGTAGTGTTTTTCGAAGGAGGAGTCTTACCTTGTGCTTCAGCTTGGCGTTGTCTCCAGATGGTGGTTGAAGATGTCTGCCCCCGTGTGGACGAGATGCCTGCACTTTGCTAGGTCTGGGTGCTGAAACAGCTTGACCTCTTGCAACACCTTGAGCCTTAGCTCCGGCTACGACTTGACTCCTCACCCCAGCGGCAGTCTGACCTCTCAAGCTGCTGGTGGTACCTCTCGTAGGCAACGACATCGGCCGATTTTCGTGACCTTCTTCAGTATTAGAGCGAGTGGTCTTTGTTGCAGTGAATGGCGGAGGAGACGAGGCTAATAGCATTGCAGGAGACTGGTCTTTGGACTAAGAGAGAGAGAGAGAGTATGTTTGTAAATATTATGGAGTGTAGAGAGAGTCCCGTACCATACATATTACAAACAACCTCTGGTAAACAAAAACTAGAGGTAGTTGTTCCACCCACACTATAACTAGCACTATACTAACAGAGCTAGGCTTCAGTACTGCCCAGCCACTGATTGGCTTCTTGAGTTTATCATAGCTGGACTCTAGCACAACACAACTAAAATAGAATAAAGAGGTCCATGATGGAGTAATAGACATGTAGAATGCAATGCAGAGGATTCAACACATTTTGCACAAACTGGCTGTATTACAAGTCTAATGGACCAGTACCATATTGTTATTTTAAACTCAAAGCAAGGCTCTCCCAAGTGTACAGAGGGGTTGACAATCTAGCTCTTACCAGCTGTGGTTGGTTGCTCTACCAGGTGTTAGACAGACACCTTACCAGTACACAAGGAATGTGCTAGTTATATTATCACATGAAATATGTATTATTTCAAGTAATTTATAGCAAACGTGTGAATCAGCAGCTGTAATCGTCAGTTCGCGAGCATGCAGCGCTTGGTGTCAGTGCAGCCTGCACCAACCATCAGCTGACCAGCAGCTATATAGCTGACTACTGGCGGTGGGTGATAACATGGCGGCTGCTTGTGATGCAGCTTGCTGACCTTGGCAGCGTCACGTGCTTGTTGTCTTGTAGTGGGTCGACGGCTGTATGTGAAGGCAGCACAGCGCATTGTGGGAGACGCCAGCGCTGCGTTTAATGGAGGGTCGGCTGCGGAGGAGAGAGAGTGAGCGAGCACGAGGTCACAACTGCTGGTTGCTGCAGAGTAGTCACGCCTTGCTGCACACACGTACAGACACCACGCCAGCAGAGCAAACAGCAGTAGTATAGAGTATGCAGCCACTGTTATATGCCGGAGAGCAGGCACTGCTGGGGCCTCGTACATACGACACTCAGTGATAACGCGGCTAAGAAGGAGGAGTTTCAATGGCGGGAAATATATTGGAGGAGTGGCTAGTCATGCATCGATCGATGATGCATGCAACACGTGCGCTGCAGTCTGATTGGACGACACCAGTTACCGCAAAACGATCTGGCGCGAAATAATAGCACTTTGTTTTGACCAAGATAAAGCTAGAGATAATGAGACGCTCCATAAACGAAACTAGCCTACAATATCTAACATGGCATGGTGTCATGGTCCCTGGCATGGTGTCTGTAGCTAAAGTAAACACTGATTTATTTCTTCAGCAATGTGAAGGTACCACACACCATTACAGAATACCATTCCCAGATTCCTATAACTGCTGGTGTTGCACTTTCACTATAAACTGCAGACATACATACCTTGGAGCGTAACCATAGCAACATGATCCAGGAAACACCAGAAGCCCAGAGTTAATGATAGCAGTATGCTGTCATCCTAATGAGGGTGAAGTACTTGTTGTTAATATCCTGTGTTATGATGCACCATTGTGGCTACCGTACCTATACATGGTAGCAGCTCTCCACTACAATGATACAATGATTGAGTAACTCAAGTCAAATATGCACTATGAAAGGGGAAGAATGGGATGTTTACGAGAGCACATGCCCACCACATGTTCACACTCAGCTATTCTTTTCGGCTACTCCCCTATATTTCATCAGAAAGGCAATGCCAAATCCTGCAAACTGACAATCTCCCTTATTTCTCCAAATGGGCACAAGTAAGCTTAAGAACTTTCTAACCTTCTTTGATTTGAAAAGGTACTGCAATGACATATATCTATGCTTCAAAATTAACATTTTCACTTGAGGACAAACATTGAATTATGACCATCTTTTCTAAAAAGACAAGGAAAACGTTGAAGCTGAAATATTATAGCTAGTTCAACTAGTGTATCCCCTCCTCTGGTTTGAGATAATAATTTCATAATGCAAGTATGTGATAGAGAACATGCAGTTTCAATGATGAAGAGTATTGAACAACACACTTGTGACACAGTTTCACTATCACTACTAGTTCATTACTAGCTATTTCTTGCGACCTCCTCTCTCTTTTAGACCAAGCAGGACCACAGTGCTGGGGGAGAAATTATAGTAGCCAAGAGAGCATGAGTCTTTGATGAAAGTTGCCTGAGAGAGAGAGAGAGAGAGAGAGAGAGAGAGAGAGAGGGAGAGAGAGAGAGAGAGGAGAGAGAGAGTGTGAGAGAGATGAGAGAGAGAAGGAGAGGGAGAGAGGGAGAGAAGGAGAGAGAAATGGGGAGAAAGAGAGTGAGAGAAGTAGGGAAAAAGGAAGGGAGAGAAAGGGGAGAGTGAGAGAGAGAGTGAGTGAGAACCAATACTGAGCTAGCTGCAATATGAACTATAACTCACTCGCACCTCTATATTACAAACACTGTCATGAGTAGCATGCAGACACCACCAATGAAATCACTCACTCACTTACCCCCATCTGCAATTTCTGTTTCCCGGTAGGCATGCCCAGCTCATCGTTTACTTTAGCCTTAATCACAGATACCTGGAGAGCAGTCACAGTACTGAGGGGCGTGGTTGGTGGGTGTGGTACTCACCGGGTCAGTGATAGGTAGTGTAAAGGTCAGCATCTGCCCACCAAGCTTCCACTCTGGACGATCGGGAACATTAGGAACTTGCACCTTGAATGATACAGGACCCTGCAGCAGTGGGGAGCCGGTAATGTACTGTGATACAATGGAATTATGGAATATTTAATTTTACACATAAACAGAATTTGCTAATATGATATTTTGATAATTACAACATTGAGTAAAGCCATAATACAGGCATTACTATGGCAACGGTGTATGGTCAGGGTAGGGCTTCAGTGTTTACAAGAGACCAATATGGTGGAGAGCAGGAGAGAGTGTGTGGAGGAGTGCCACCAGCTGTCCTATCACCATCACCACACTCACCCCAACTAACCAATCTGTGATATAACAGGTATATTAAAAATTCTAGTCTCTATCTGAATGCCTAGCTGAATAAACATGTTCCTAGCCATGTACATCTGTAAACATGTTGTTATTACTCATTTTGACCATATTCGAATTAAATTTATCAGATCTAGGAGCTACAGATCAGAGGCATTGCATATAACTACAGAGACCAAAGAGTTCAATCGCTTTATTATGAGACCAAGCAAAGCAAACAGTCAACACAGTGAAAATCATTGTGTTTTTGGATAGTTGCTATTCTAAATCTTCTGTTGTCTTGCTCAAAGGTAGCCAATGTCTGCAACACAACTCAACTGGATATTAGTTGAAGCCATTAATATGCACAGTGATCATGTTACTATATAGCTTGCAGCTGAGCACACACACTCTATAGCAACCGAAACTGACCAATCACCAGCCAACTAATGGCTTCAGTTAGTAGCTTCCTATCGCAGGAGCGGCAACTTGAACCTAATAATATCCTAATTTGTCACAAACACACAGAAGCTGTCAAGCAATCAATGTCATTACGCCCAACACACTCTATAACCTAATCATCCAGACACACATGTCGTTGGTATTCAAATATTCTCTGTGATTAACCTGGTTCCGATCAGGGTTAATTGATGCGCCATTTACACTATGATGTGTATAACTGGCAATATGTAGGTCTGGCAGTGACACAGCTGTCACCAGTGAATCACTTGTTAGCAAGCTGGCAGGTTTAGCTGTGAATTAATGACTGGGACACTGTCTCTCTCACTAACAGAGACTACTGTGTCTTACTGTAATGCTGAACTGAAAAGCTTAGAACGTCATCTTCATGCAATGAAATAACTGTTCAGTCACTGTTGTCTTTCTTCACACGATGGAGGATGATCAAAGACTGAACACATTAGTGCATGAAGGTGATGCTCTACATAGTGAAGTCCCTCTATTTGTGATGTATGTATGTCTTCAAGTGCTACAGGTGGTCTGACTGGCTCCAGAAACCTGTACAGAGCCCCTCAGGGTGACCATGTGTTACCATAGCAACCTAACCATGTTAATGGAGCACTTGTATGGCTTGTTAGTGGCCAGCAGAGTGAGTCTACCACCAATGGATCATGTTACACACCTGTAGCAGTATCATGGCTAGCCAACCACACACACACACTCACTAAAGTACTAACTAAAGTGCTTTATGTCAACTAATTTTCAGATGAATTGCCTTACGTTATCTGCAAATAAAGGAACAGTCAGTACTCATGTGGACTTAATAACAGCTCAAGATCTAGTAGCTTGATAAGCACTTGAGAGCTCTGCTGGGTCATCTGAAGTAGCTAGCTGCCTCACAGACAGAGCTAGGACACCTATACACTGAGCAGTGTCTAGCTGCCTCACAGATAGAGCTAGGACACCTATACACTGAGCAGTGTCTAGCTGCCTCACAGACAGAGCTAGGACACCTATACACCGAGCAGCGTCTAGCTGCCTCACAGACAGAGCTAGGACATCTATACACTAAGCAGTGTCTAGCTGCCTCACAGATAGAGCTAGGACACCTATACACCGAGCAGCGTCTAGCTGCCTCACAGACAGAGCTAGGACATCTATACACTAAGCAGTGTCTAGCTGCCTCACAGATAGAGCTAGGACACCTATACACTGAGCAGTGTCTAGCTGCCTCACAGACAGAGCTAGGACACCTATACACCGAGCAGCGTCTAGCTGCCTCACAGACAGAGCTAGGACACCTATACACTGACAGCGTCTAGCTGCCTCACAGACAGAGCTAGGACACTTATACACTGAGCAGTGTCTAGCTGCCTCACAGACAGAGCTAGGACACCTATACACTGAGCAGTGTCTAGCTGCCTCACTGACAGAGC
The DNA here is from genome assembly GCA_964017065.1 of Haliclona indistincta. Taxonomy (NCBI): domain Eukaryota; kingdom Metazoa; phylum Porifera; class Demospongiae; order Haplosclerida; family Chalinidae; genus Haliclona; species Haliclona indistincta. The sequence goes on from OZ024791.1 coordinate 509,844, forward strand.
TAGGACACCTATACACTGAGCAGTGTCTAGCTGCCTCACAGACAGAGCTAGGACACCTATACACTGAGCAGTGTCTAGCTGCCTCACAGACAGAGCTAGGACACTTATACACTGAGCAGTGTCTAGCTGCCATGACAAAGCCAGGACACTACTGCATTAAGCAATAAGCATAACTATAACTGCTTAAACTGGTACTATCTCACTGAGTATGACTGTACATTCCTGTGCAGATAACAATCATCTGTAACTATAGTGGTTAGGTGTGACACCAGCCAAGTAGACCAAACTGGTAAAACTACCACCCCACAGGGACAAGTGTTCCTGATGTAGCTCACCACAGCCTGACCATCAAGTGGTGCCAATCCCTCAAACACACATTTGGTACATCATAACCACAATACAAGGACACAACATGACAACACAGGACACAAGGTCACTGGACGAAGGATGAGGAGTCCTTTAGTAGCTTAGTGAGAGCAAAGAAACTAGACATTATTAGATTAGCACTGGTTAGTAATGGTTATTAGACAAACAAACTGGCTGGAACATAATCAGACAAAGCAGATATGGGACATTGGTGGAAACTAGTGAAGAGACAGGTGCAAGTGAGAGAGATCACTAACTTACACTAATAGTTACTAATGTATATTCTATGCACCCAGTCCACAATACAAGCTGTAGTGATACTAATGGTGGTTGCTATGACATCATATTGGACACACCACAACCAACTGTGCTACACTCTGTAGTTTATACAATGATCCTCATCAATAATGATTTCCTTAAGACATGGAACTGCAGGTCCTTCAAATTTTGATGTAAACAGTAATTAAAGTACATGTAACTCATTAATAATAATATTGCTGGTAGAACTGGAATATTTAACAAACTCTTTTTGGTCTAATGCAAAGTGAAATTTAAGCTTACCCATAAGATTTGAATATTTCATGATGTATTACTCACTGGATTGATGCTGATGAAGGCATCCTCGGGAATGAAGTGATCCTCGGCACTAGGAGCAGGTCTCTTAGCGAAGGGAGGCTCCATGGGAGGGCCAGGATGGAGAGGGATACCATGCATGAGACCAGGAATGGGTGGAGTAGGTAGGAGTGGTCTAGCAAACTAGAGAGAGAGAGATAGGTACTATAGGGAAGGTGAAAATATAGCATTTTAGTGGTGAAGAAAATATGCTACTGTAGACAGTATGACATATGTATTAATAAACTGACATGTAACAATAACAGACGGCACTAAAGATTATCATAAACAATGAAGGATAGGAAGGTACGAGAGACACCAGCATTGCTATTGAGACTAGTTAATAACTAGTATTGAGACTAGTTAATAACCAGCATTGCTATACTGTAGACAGACCATCCTATAGATGTCAGCCAACACTAGTCCTGTGTGTGTATTATGAGGCAAAGAGAAGCCCCACAGTACTAGAATGCTAATCACACCAAATATGATATCCTGACACTAAAGTGCTCCATGTAACTATAGTAAACAAAACATACTATTCTAACTATTGTCTAATTTACACTCTTTGCTATAAAGCGGACATCCTTGTATGGACTAGGCTTCTATCCTGAGCAGCCGTACCTGAGGTAGTGGTGGGCGGAATCCAGCTGGTGGAGCAGCAGGAGGTTGAGGAGGGTGGGCGGGAGGGGGTGGAGGACGGGCATGTCGTATGAGGGGCTCGGGAGGATGAGGAGTGGGAAGGAGAGAGGAGTGAGGGTGTGAAGGACGGTGACCACGAGGTCCTATCCTCTCCACCTCTGGATCAACCCTGTGAGAGATGGATACACACACTGCTAGTGGACAAGAACAGCTGCTACTATCCTAGTACTGACTAATACACTAACAACTAAAGCATATATATAGTCATGATAGGGTTAAACTTAATACACGGGAGGGAAGTATTTCATGCAGGATTAGGTGGATTCACATTATAACTTGATCAAACGAAGATAACTTTCTATTCGTCAATATACCAAGATGATGAGACCTTGGTATTTCACAGAAACACATATTGCAGTCTTTCTGGCTAGCAAAGCTTCTAGTTAAATTCCCTTGCGACAGACATCAAGTAACAATATCCTTTAAAGTGTCAGATCAACGCAAACAACAGAGTCCCTTCAACAACACATGTATAGAGAGAGAGAGACTCACAGCAATCCTTGCATCCTCTGAATATGCTGTATCTGCTCCTGCACTGTGACCTTGGACTGAGCCTGCTGGCGCACTGTGCCAGCACTCCCAGCGTGACCATCCCACTGCACTGCGGGTGATGAGAGCTGTGCCTCTTCACCGATCTAAAGATACATGGAGTAAATAAAACACTGTGTACAACAAAAATATTAATGTGACAAGTCAAGTGGTGGGAACATCCCTTTGTCTTTGATCTTATAGTAACGTGACAAGCAGTTTTTTCCAATAAAGAAATCGTAATAGCTGGGGACAAAATTAATTGATTCAGCCCTTCTGGATTCAAACCACTTTGTAATGGGTGGAGGCATTCTAGCGAACACACTTAGCAAGGATCCAGATCCTTGAGTGCAATTGCCCCTCAAGTCAATCAGCTCATCACTATAATACACTAAGCTTCATATCCCAATTTCACAAACTACAAATTTGATTGAAATTTGCTCAATTTGTGAAATCAGCGAAACATACCATCACTGTGCTGTACCTTCTGTCCAATGACCGTCTCCTCCACTCCAAAGATGTCAGTACGTCGCTCAGCAAGATGCTTGAGGCTGGAGCCAACCTGTACGCCCTCGGCAAACACTACCTCTTGGTCCATCTTCTCCAGGGTCTGGCGCTGGTGCTCCTCGATCCAACGTGGGTCCAACAGAGCTACGAGGAGAGAGGTGTGTCACTGTCACCCTCCCACTATCACACGGAGAGAGGTGTGTCACTGTCACCCTCCCACTATCACACGGAGAGAGGTGTGTCACACACACTCACCATGTCACCCTCCCACTATCACTCACTCATCATGTCACCCTCCCACTATCACTCACTCATCATGTCACCCTCCCACTATCACACACTCACCCCATGTCACCCTCCCTCTATCACTCACTCACCATGTCACCCTCCCACTATCCCACACTCACCATGTCTCATGTGCTGAGGCAGCTTGTCAGCGGAAACCTTCTCTCCAGTGACTGGAGATATGAACACCTGCTTACCACTAGACTGAGGTGGCTGCTGAGTCTTAGCTGAGAGAGAGAGAGAGAGAGAGAGAGAGAGAGAGAGAGAGAGAGAGAGAGAGAGAGAGAGAGAGAGAGAGAGACCAAAATTAGAGCACTCATTATCCATTATCGGTGACAATGTGCATGTCACATGCATGTAGCACTTGTTCTTCCGAGAACACACCTATATATTTAACCCACCCATGTACAAGATGACAGTGTCTATTGCGATTAGTGAACACGCCTGACAAAATACTATCATAAGCTAAGCTAGACTATAATATATATGCTAGCCACATGCAAGCATATAGGGATCCATTATTCCGTGAGAATACAAAGCGGTAACATTGACTACCTTTAGGGTTATAGTCTCGTCTGATCTGTATTCCAGTGCTGGTGGGCAGGGCTGATGGGGTCGCCACGGCAACTGGTGCAGGGCGTGGTGGACTACGAGGTGCCTCCTACAACACACATCATGTGACAGCACATGACACATCATGTGACATACCTCTTGATCATCTACTTCCATCTCAATCTCCTCCACTTCGGCGCCATCATCCTGATGAAGGAAATTGGAAATTAGAAAATTTTATAGAATGCATACAAACATTATATCGCTGATATTTCTGCTGCTGTAGCAGTCGTGCTGCCAGCTGACTGGGTTGGATTGGAGGTGGGAGGTACCCTGTAGTGAGTCACATGACAATCATGTGACCGATGATGTCACATATCAACTGACCGGCTTCGTTCTCATTAAAATTTATGGTCTCCACAATAACGAAATCGTGCCAGTCAATTTGAGCATACTCGACTGAGTGAGAGAGAGAGTGAGATATGAATGGCTACAGCCCATCTCTAACCTCGCTCTTTCTCAGCTTTCTCTTCTGCTTTCTTCTTTTCCTTTTCTCTGAATGAGGTCCATACCAAACGCTTCTGTACATCCTCCGTTATCTGAGGGGGTCAATACACCCAGCTCTCTATGGATATAGTGCAGCATACCCTCAGTGGATTCTCAATGTCTCCAATCAACTTCTCAGTCAGGTCTCGTGGTGGAAGAAGAATCTGATATGTATAATTATTACAACATCAAAGTTATGTCTGATTATTGCATGCTTACCTTGCTGTATTGTTCGACTAGTTTGGTGAAGTAGATGAATAAAATGTGGTTCTTGCGAAGAAAATCAAATGTCTCATTCTTCTGTTCCTTCATCATGAGCTGGTCCATAAACCCCGCCCCATTACGAGCAACGAACTGAGCTGTGAGCTTGATTATATCCCTACAGTGATGAAACACTTCAACACCCCGCCCTATACACTTGCCGGCTTAGCACGGGATCAGCAGTTGGACAGCTCATGACATGAAGATCAGAGGTCAGAGGATCTGGCATGCAGACATGAACCCATGGCTTACGGGTAGAGTACATAATCAATCCTTAACAACTCGGGTCAGTAGCCTACCAGGGCTACCAACCTATAGTCATTAGTGAGGAGGATAGTCACACAGATCCTAGAAGGGTGTGATACTGATAGCACTCTCAAAAAGGTTTTTAAACATAATTATTCTGGCCAGGTTCGAACCTTGGTACCCCATGTTATAAGGCTAATGCTTAAATAATTTAGCCAACTGGCCTGTTGTTAATGTGGGTGGTTACCAGTTATTGCCTAGGTGGGCAAAGCCATGAGGCATAAAGTAGTTCGTTTGTGTGTCATTCGTCAATGCATGGTGAAAGTAAGCTATGAACTAGTAATTCCAATATTATCTCGCTTTGAACATGTGAAAGCTTTATAAGAAGCTGTATTCTCGAGTTATGACATGATATGCTTACTTCACGATCGATGTTTTTTTTTTGCTAGAGACAAAACTATTCACAGTTGACTGCCTAGAAGCTTACAGGATAGCAATGCAGGTCCAGAGAAATTGTGTAAGCATGCTTGGCAGTGATTGCATAACTATTGTACTGCATTGTGATTCAGCAAGCACAATGCACAATGCACCACAATGCTGTCTCATAACTGATACAGCTGAGCTCAGCTGATAACAACACAGCTCAGCAAATTTCTGCTTAGCCACCTGCCTAACAATTGAGTGTACCATCAAACTGTAAAAACAGCCAGACTCAAAATTTTTGCTCCATTCAAATGTGAGCATCAGTTTTTAAAAAGCGCATGTCAATATATCTAACATGGATGTGAGGTGTGATTGCTGCTTACAGTTGCCGTCGATATACTGAAGGAGGGTCGATCAAGAACTCCCATGGAGGGGGCGGTTCCAGGGGCACCTCAGGCTCTGTCACCATGGTAACAGGAGCTTGCTTTGAACCAGGTTTCTGCTGTGCTGTCTCTTGAGCTGGAAAAAAAAACACAAGAAAAAGTGTAGTCAGCTCCCTAACACTGCACCACTCACAGACTCCCTCCTGGATCTCCTTGATCTTGTGCCGATAGTAAGCATGATAAGGGTCGGTGTGAGTGAGGAAATTGAACTTGTTATTGCCGGCTTCATTCAGCTTGATACGCTCCTCAAACTCCACCCCTGAGAACAGGAGAATAACCACTCACTCAGCAACTAGCTCTCATGCTCACTAACCATTTCTAGCGACGAAATCAGCAGTTTTATCAACAATGTCTAGTTAGTGACGGTCAGGAGGACAACACTGTACAATATTATGTGAGCGCACGTGCTAGTATACAGTGGGTGTGGTCTATAGGATACTCCTTACTTCAGGTGGCGGGTAGATTATTCCCACCACACTCTTGGTCTGCTCCTTCTTTTCTGCAGGAGTCTCTGCATCTCCTTCTTCTTGCTGTTGCTGCTGTAATTCTGTCACTATTTCAGGCATCGTGTGCCGCCCTTACAAAACGTGCGTTTTGTATTATCCGTGCACAAAGAAGGCGTGGTCAGAAAATTAAACTCGCAAATTTAACACGTGTATTCACCTAGGGCGTGCCACAGAGCTGCTCTCTATGTCAGATACAGGATCAAGGACTAGTGAGTCTCGATCGACTGATAAACCATCAGGAGACAAGAAGCTGCGACCATGCTGTGCCTGTCCAGAGACCAGGAAGCCCCGAGACGAGTGCATACTGGAGCACGGAGAGGAGAACTGCCTCGAGTTCATCAATGCACACAAGGAGTGCCTTAGAAAACACGGCTTCAAGGTGTAGCAAGTCAGTCACACGGCACATAATCAATCTGGCGGGCAGGGACTAGTCTAAACATGTCACATGGTCCATTGACCTTAGATCATACCACACACATTGACTGTTTATAATGACCTTCAATATTGTAAATCAACAATAATACAGTTTTGTAACAATAAAAATAATGATATTTGATTCTTTTTCTATGGCACTTGTCGTCAGTCTGTTAGTGTACAGCAACTACAGCTGATGATTGTCGGCAGTTATGATTCACTGCGTGTCTGTGCCTGCATGAATAGAGAAGGTATTAGGAAGTTTAGTTATGAGCAATATCAAGTTTTGTAACTCAAACTATGTGGAACTAAAGGAACTGTATGACTCATGTATCAACCAATCACTTTCAAATATTGAGCATTTGTTATGGGGAGTTAGTGCATGTGGGTGTGGTTAAGGCTGACCTAATGCAGTAGTTGAGTGAGCAGTGCTGACAGACCAGTGGTATCAGCTCGTGGTGTCCACAGCTCGAGCACTTGTTAGATCTTGTCTTGCGTCTTTGTGGTACAAACAGTAGATTCTTACAGCCGCTACTGATGTGCTGTTCAATCTGTACACACGGGATATACAGTCATTATTACATCACTGCTTTATCATGATAAGGTTTAATTCATGGACACTGTTAAAATCAACTGACAGAGGTCATGGTCTGTTAGTCATTCTAGTGATTAGGTAGCTAGGTTACTGGAAAACATAGCCAACAAACATCATGGTAACGCTGCAGTTGAATCTGAATGACTAATTTGCACAATTATTGTGGTGTAAACATATAATCTTGGTTTCAAATCATAAAATGAGATCTTAGTGACAACATGTATTAGTGATATAACCCATCTCTAGTTTATCAGTGAATAGTAACAGTGTGTTGCTAACCTGGTCATTAGCTGACTGCCCATGCACTATCTTGACTGACTGCCCACACAGAGGGCATGTTGGGATCTTTGTCTGTATAAAAATATACAACACTACATCAATGGTTGCATTGCAACTAACTGCCAAAGCACCTTTGTACATTAACATGTTGCTATCAATAGCGGCATTGTACACTATCTATTGTCCTCAGTTGTATTGCAAATGAGGTCTATTGATTTGAAAATTGAAATTCACTCTAAGTCCAAAGGGCATTGTTCCCAACTGGTTTGTGTACAGTAAAAATTTCTTTCTTAGAAATGCTTATGTAGCAGTATATCGTATGTGTTGACAGCACATTAACTACTGCAGTGTGGTCTAAACAAGCTGTTATGTGAGTATGTAATACTGTTAGCAATAGCCAGACTAACATACTAATCAATAACAAACCACAATAACTCACGTACATCTCCCATGGAAGAGTTGACACAGTTATGATGACTCACACTCCTGTGCTCCAAACTACAGTAGACACATCATTAAAGTTCATCCATACTCATTAAGTGTCTTACCAATATACTCTCTGACATTTATCGCATGTGAAGGGGAGGAAGTCAAGTCTGTTGCATCCCGGGAAGCTACAGTGCTCACCCAGAGCCATAAGATCAGCTATGCTGCCTTCATCACCAGCACCAATAGTAGTATTATTGTCTGCAGACATTGTGGGAACCACTCATGAACCAGATGTACTGTTGTCATTGTGAGCTTGAGTTGGCTGATATAGTCCAGTGATGCATAATGTATACACCTCGGCATTGTTACTATATTTAGTAGTTCTAGTACATTCCAGAAGGTGGGCGTAGATCAAACAATTATTATAATTAGCATTTTTGTATTATTATAATCTTTTCTCAAGTGATTTGTGCACATACACTATAATACAGGTTTTATTATAATTAGTGAATTACTCTTCTGTTTTTGGGTAGTTCTGGATGCCAAATGTCCAGTATAAGAACAGCTCTGATAGAGTCACCAGTATGAATCACCTCGTGCTCCCACGAGTCATCAAATATGATCGCCTTCCCTTCAGTCCAGGTATGCCAGTTCTCTCCCACTCTGATCCTAGCCCCACCCTTGTGCAGCAGGGTTAGGTGAACTCTTAACCTCTCATTGGTCGGTCCTGTATGTGTCCTGATGTGTGTCCCCGGCTGGATTGCTGAGAACTTGATGGACGTGTATTCCTCTCCACTCTTTCTAATGTGTTCAAGTGTCTTTGGGAAGTATTGTGAGTAGCTAGTGAAGCCATTGCCTGATGACTTCAGCCGGAGTTCACTCCAGTCTCCTCCAACATGCAGGTTCTCTTGCTCCTCTGTGAACAGGTGTCTGCGTTCTTTCAAGTTACTTAGCAGCTCCGCTTTGATGTCAGCAGCACCTGCCTCTAGTTTAGCAATGAATGGGTAGTCCTTCTTATCATGCCAGGGTTTGGAGGTGAGACCTGGAACGTACTTTGATACGGGTCTTTGCAAGGGGTTGCCCCAAAGATTTCTCGTCACTGCATGCTGGAACAGCTTCCTAGCGAGGTCTTCTCTGTCGGCATACATGAGAGCAAGGCCTAGCTGGTCCACGATGAAGAGATTGTTAGGTAGCAGTAGGATTGCTTTGCTGTACAGCTCCAATCGCTCGTGATCGGTCAGTTTGAGCTCGTTGCGTTGCATGTTGAATGCTTGCAGGGCCTCTGTATCTCGCTCCATAGCACGCTCGAGCAGCGACAGCATATCCTGGATGATGCCCGAACTGTTGCGAGAACCGATTTGAGACCTCTCTCCGTGCGAGACGCCGGGTGAGAAATCAGCTGTTAGCTTGAGCGGCTCGCAGTCGATGAAGAAGCCCTCGTTCACCTTGAGCTTGGCGTGCACGCTGGTCCAGACAGCCGCCAGTTGCTGTATCACTGCTGGGTGCAGCTGCGAGAAACACGAGTCGAATGGAAAGCGAGCAGAGAGAGCCTTGCAGTACCTCGTTAGCACCTTGCACGGGTTGTCTCCCTCGCGGAACACTAGGTCGTCCATACCTGTGACAGCAACACGGTGCAGCTCAGCACGTACCTTCCTCCCTTCAGCTCCCAGGTCCTGGTAACGCCCCCAAAGAAGCACAAGAAGTACAGCAGAGGAGAAACGTAGTAGCCATCCCATCGTGAGCGCGGGAGAGATCGCCGGTCAACTCAGACCCGGAATTTGCTGGAGAAACTGCGGCGCTCGCTTCCACTCGATTGCTTATTATTGTAGCAATGGCGGCAAGAAGCTTAGGCAAGCAACACTACGTCAAGACAAGAGGTGTGGCTCCCAGTGCTGCTACAACGACTATGACGTAGCTCATGCTCAGTAATGAGCAAAGGATGACGTAATGAATAACAAGCCCCGCCCACTTTCTTCACGAGCATCAGCTGAAGAAGACAACACGCTGCTTGCTACTGCAGCGATCAGCAGGAGACGCCATGGCTCACGGCGCCTCTTTCCTTAGAATATTCGAGCCCGCGTTTGATCCTACTCTAGTCGATGATCCGGAGCGGCTGCTGGACGTGCTGAACTCTAGTGAGCGACTGGTTCGCTTGCTGACCAGGCGAGATGATCGTGGCTTCACTCTACTACATTATGCCGCCGAGAAGAACCAGCCAGAGTCACTTAAGTGTTTGCTAGTGAAACAAGGTTAGTATGAGTAGCAGAAGCATACCATACCATACCACCCTCCCGCCTACCCGCCCCATGCTGTCAACTAGCTAGTGCATTGCCCATCAATCCACCTTCTCTCTCAATTCACCTTCTCTCTCAATTCAATCTTCATTTGTGAAGTGCTGTGTGTGTGTTCTTCTCCTAGCCTACAGTAGTGCCTTCAGTTTATGGTCTGTGTGTTTTCCTTCACTTTGGGATATGTTTTAAATAACAACCGAAAATGAAAATGGTTGTTGAATATATTCTGTACATTGTACACTATCCTGTTTGCTGTGGGCTGCTGACTTCCTGGTATTATACTGTTCCCTCCCTCCCCCTCCCTCCCTCCCTCCCTCTCTTCCTCCCTCCCTCCCTCTCTTCCTCCCTCCCTCCCTCCCTCTCCCTCCTCCCTCCAGCTGATCCTAATATACGGACTTCACGTCAAACCGATGAGCTCACTCCTCTTCACGTAGCTGCCTCCAATGGTCACCTTGCTTGTCTCAAGGTGCTCATTGAGCTGGGAGGGAACCCTCTCTCTCGGGACCAGCACAACATGCTGGCGAGTGACCATGCTCGCAGGAATGGAAAAGAGCTGTGTCTTGATTACCTTGAAGAATTGAACGGTGAGAATAATGTGTGTCTGTCTGTCTGTCAGTGTGTGTTCTCTGTCTGTGTTCTGTTCGCTATCTGTTCTTATATATCTTGCCCTGATCTTGTTCTATTTGTTGTTCAGCTGAGAGGGCACAGCAAGGCACTGAGGACCTACAGGAGCTGCTTGTCTGTAAGTTCCCGCTCACTAGCATTGACCATCCAGTACATACTCTCTCAATACTATACCTAAGTATAATATTACTATACTCGTGCCTTCACGATGTTTTACATGTTAATAACATGTTTTGTTTGCAATGTAAGTTTGCTTTGCCAGTATCAGAGCATACTATGGTCTTACCACTGTGCTGATAATTGAAGAGGCAACTTTGTCTCACAGCTGAACTATAATCTGATCTTTTATCTTCAATTTTTGTATGTTGTGGCTCTCATTTGTGGTGTGACTGTTTGTGTGAATATTTGATGAGATTGACTGTTTTCACATAAGTATGTTTTTGTAAAAAGTGTTGTCCCAGTCAGCTTATTTACACGATAGATTTTAGTTTCACATTTTAAACTCATTGTCGTTACAACCTTCCTTCCTCCTCGTTGCTTACATACTGTGTTCTTGTCTTCACTAGTTGTGGAGCAGAGCATACAACACAAGGACATCGATGGATTGATCACTAATCAACGCTTCAACAAACATTTCCCGCTCAACTTACCCCCCAACACTCAACCACCGACCTACCCTCACGAGAACATAGTAGCCAGGTGAGTGGACAGACAGATGTGCATGTGTCAGTAAGTACATGAAGAAGTGAACCACGATGAAATCCCCACTGAGTTTCACCATGTTAGTTTCGGTTTTCTAACATTGTACATTAACCACCACTCACTGCCTGGTCAAGTACATCATATACAGCGGTTTTATTACTCCTTGCAACAGCCACAAAAGCGTAAAGCGTGATTCGTGCCTTATTTGGAAGGTTTATTACATTGCGTGATTCAGATTGAACACGGTTCACGCTCTACGCGTGCAAGATGTAATAAAACCGCTGTACCATTACCGATGCTAGGAATGCTAAAGCATATTTCACATGCACAGTTGACCTCTATAGTGGTTACTCCACAATACTACAATGACTACAGTAGTTAGTGCTGACTGGTGAGTAGTGAACATTTGAAGTACTGCTACAAACACTATAATTATACTATACTACACATAAAATGACAAAGCTGATTTTAGTACAGTTTTGCTAATACTATGTATATTAGGAAACACCTGGTATATCATGTAGTACACACACGATGTTGTTATACTGAGTACGCTAGGTTCAATACTTGTACTCTACAGCTCAGGGAACATGCAGCAATAGCTCTCTCCCTCCCTCTCACCCTTCCTTCCTCTCTCCCTCTCTCTCTCTCTCTCTCTCTCCCTCTCTCCCTCCCTCCCTCCCTCCCTCCCTCCCTCCCTCCCTCCCTCCCTCCCTCCCTCCCTCCCTCCCTCCCTCCCTCCCTCCCTCCCTCCGCTTATAGCCTAGCAGTTGTCGATATGCAGGATTAGAGGTCAGAACATCCCTTTGTGATGATGGCTTTAAGTATCCTTCCGATGACTGGCATTAATATCCCTATTTTTATACCTATAATATAGTTTTTTACTTCCTTGACCAGTTTTCACAAGTCAATTTGACGCTGCTTTTTCTGTTACAATGTTTAGTTGTTTCTGGTTTGTTCTTGTCTGTTCTTACATGTAGCTCCCCAGCTAGCCAGCAACCTTTCAACTGCACATAGCTTTTGGGTTGCGGGTCTATTCATTCAGCTTGCTGTTTGATTTCATCTCTCTCTCCCTCATAGGAAATGTGGTCTCCTTAACAGCCCCAAGGTACTCCAGGTCCTCACTAAGATATCGCGAGTTATTCCTGTCGCACTCTCCGAGGCGTCTGTTCTTCACGCTGCTTGTCGCTATGGTAACCAGAGTCTGGTACACCTGCTATTACGTCACTTTCCTCAACTGCTCTACACTAAGACGCTAGAGGGATACACACCATTCCATGTAGCCGTGACTCACAGACAGACGGACATCCTTCAAATGATGATCAACACCTTACAGCAAATGAAGCAGCGTACCAGTAGCAGTAACCAGGAGCCCAGTGAGGGATGCACCGAGACCACACCCACTGAAGAGACCGTCTCACTAGCCGGAGAGACCTCGTCAGGACACACTGCCCTCCATTTTGCTGTGTGTCTCAATGACTGGTTGTCACTGTCGGTTCTGTTGGAGTACGCAAAGGACCTAGAGATAGGTGACGTTAATTCTCGTGAGTGTGGCTACTCTCCTCTCCATCTTGCGGTGCATCTGGATCACAAGGACTGCGCTCAGCGTATGCTCAAGGCTAAGGCAAAGCCTAACATATACCTCGTGAAGTCGGATCTTGACATGTTCAGCCCCACACCGTTGGCTGAGGCTGCGATGAATGGTAACATAGCCATGGTCCAGCTACTAGTGAAGAGTGGAGCTGAAGACAGGAAGCATGAGGCTCTCAAGCTGTGTTTGAGGAATCTACCGGAGAAGAAGCATCTAATGCCCATCTTGCTATCGAGCCTTGTCAAGTGTGATGAGACTGCTACCAAACAGTTCGTGATGGCGCTCAGTCGTAGAGACACAAAGAAGCTCAAGATGGCTGCTGCCGATTGGGGCAAGCTTGAGATGGGCTACCTCGATCCTTCCTGGGTATTCGACAGCTTTGCAAGCTGCCCGTTCCTCTTGGTCCAGGGTCTGCAGGCGCCAGATAGTTTGACCTATGTCACTAACATCAACCTGCAGGATAACAAACTAGAGGAGGTGCCCTTTGCCGTGTTCCAGCTAGCCAGCTTACTGTCCCTCAACTTATCGGGTAATAACCTAACCATCATCCCTAGCCTAGAGCCACGCCTCAACGTCCTCTCACAACAGATGGAGCAGCCATGCTTCTACCTACAGCGCCTTATCCTCGGCAAGAACAAGCTGACCGAAGTGCCTGAGTTCTTGTTTCAGCTACCCAACCTGCAGTCTCTAGACCTCAGCAGTAATGCTATCTCCTCTCTCCCTCTCGCGATGTGGTCGGCTCCTAAACTGACCAACCTCAACTGTGCTCATAATAAGATCACAGCAATACCAACTAACTGGTTCCTAGTGCAAGATCAGTACAGATTCGTTGATATCTCTCAGCAACCTACCTCTCCTCCGCCCTCCTCTAACCCTACCCTCACCACGGTCAGCAACAAGACAGTGTCTAGCCTTGTCACACAATCCAGCACTCATAACAGTGAGGAGACTGACGAGTCCGTCACGTTTGAGCGAGCTCGTCAAACCAGATTGTATGATCGGTTGAACGTGTGCAACGCTAACCTTACGATAGAATGGGGCACTGATGAGGGGCGTGACAACTCACATGATGGACTCCAGATACTGAACTTGTCATATAACCTGATCAGTGAGATACCTGAGAACCTGCCCTGCCTCTGTCCGAAGCTGACCAGACTGAACCTGAACCACAACAACATCAGCAAGCTACTGCTCCCCAAGGCAGTGCCGTCCGGCCTGCGACAGCTTACAATGTCCAACAACGAGATTGAGGTACTGGACTCACTCAAGGCGCGTCTTTCTCCTTATCCCTGTACTAACCCCAAGGTCCTGGCTGCATGTGGTGATACCATATATGTAGATCCTAAGGTATTCTGTACTCACCGTCAGCACAACCATCTCATCAACCTCAGCATGCTCGATGCCAGCCACAATAAGATAGTCACCGTGCGACTCAAGAGCCCCATTATAACCGTCAGTGGAGGCCCGTGCCAACCTGATGGTAGAATACGTGAGGTTGATATCCCTCTGTTTGCTGCCCTAGCCTCTGCTAGTGGCAGGAATGCGGACGCTGTGAGACAGCTAGCTCGACTAGCCTGCCCTCTGCTGACACGACTGATACTGCATAATAACCAGATCACCGAAGTGCCAGAGAGTGTGTGCGATATGACCTCACTCAACTCACTCGATCTTAGCTTCAACAATATCATTGAACTGCGTCCAGAACTAGGCAAGCTGTGTAACCTGTGGGAGTTCCCACTAGAGGGCCTTGAGCTGATATCACCACCTCACAATATCATAGAGAGAGGCAAGACCAAGGACATTATTGGGTTCCTGTGGTCTCTACTACAGCGGTGAGTGTGTGGGAGAGAGAGAGGGTGAGGATTGAGGGAGACAAACGGAGTTATTGAGTGAGAATGAATGTTGGTTTGTTTTATTTGCAGAGCGCGTCCTTATCATCGGATGAAACTGATGCTGGTGGGTAAAGCTGGTAGAGGCAAGACCACCTTGTTGAAGAGAATATCAGAGAAAGGTCAGCAAGTCACTATCACACAAACAGGCATCAAAAGCTCACGCTGCTTTTGACAAGGTCACGCTTTGTAATGCAACTCTTGGAGCCCAGGCAAGGAGCTTGCAACTAACAGTGGTCTCACAACCGTTAGTTGCAGAAAGTTCCAAGTATCATCCACTAATGGTAGTCCCATTAGTGCTTGATGAGACACAGCCAGTGTCCTTTGCTCCCCAAGTAGAAGACCAGGTATCCGTTTTATAGATGGGTGGGCTGGTGACATGAGTGTATAAGGGAAGGAGCGTCCAACTTTCTTAGCGTGTTGTGGCTCGCTGTTTCCTACCTTTACGCTTTTTTCTACTCGCCTCTTAAGCCATAGCCACGATCACCGTCTTATGCTGCCTGAATAAACTTCAGTCTTCCTTACAAGGAAGGCAAAAACCTTCCTAAAGAGGAGAGTTAAAGAAGATAAGGAAGGTTTTGCACCACATGCTGCAGACGTTAGTTTTTGCATAACCCAAGTTGGACGCTCCTCCCCTTATATGGTCCTGGTTAGAAAATGATGGTGACGAATATTCCTGCTTTGAGATTTGAATCCTAACCTTGCTAGGCGAGCTCACTACAGTTGAAGCACCAAGACACACACACACACACATATATGATTTCTCTCTCTTCTCTCAGGTCAGCGCGGGCTACAGGAGAACTGGATGGAGGCCAGACTACCGGCTGAGATCAGGAAGACTCGTAATCTCTCCACAGTGGGTATAGTAGTATCGGACTGGACCTACACGAAGCGTGTTCATGATGGGCAGACACAGACTGGTCTACGCAACATCACCTTCATGACCTGGGACTTTGGAGGACAGGTCAGTAACATCATTATAGTGATGTGTAATGTAACTAGCTTTGGTTCAATGATATACATTTTTTGTCAAACTTTGTGAAGAGGGTACGTTGACCTTGGCAGTAAAACTTCACATGAACATTGAAACACATGAGTTATGGCGCTAGTTGTTGCCAGACTAATAGCTCTATCGAGACCAGGAGCGCATGAAAGGAAGGAGCGTTTAGCCACGATTTATAAGTGCGGCGCCGTGCGCATCCCAAAACTTCCATATTAGGAAGTTTTTGGCAAGCGGCCGTTCACCGGTCAGTAGCTTTTGACGGTGTTCAGTTCAGATCGCCAGCAAATCTGTCTGCCTTACCTTTTCTGCCTACAAGAAGGCCCATAGCTCGCAGCAAACAGCTTGAAAATCACGGAAGACAGTAAGCCTCACGTGCGCATGTGGCAGAGTTTACGTTTCATTTCGTGCATTGGAGTTGAACGTTCCTTCCTTTTATGCGCTCCTGTCGAGACTCATCAGTATTGTACTCTGAAATGACTGAGTACCACACCAATATCTATGACCACACTCTCAGGCACTAGAGTGATCTATAATACGTGTAGGAAAATAATACTATCATCCTCATTTAGATTGACACATTATCATAAATCAAAATCATATTTATACAAATGAACCATTAGCTAGCTCAGTGACCGCCTTTAGCTAGCTCAGTGACCGCCATTAGCTAGCTCAGTGACGGCCATTAGCTAGCTCAGTAACCATTAGCTAGCTCAGTGACCGCCATTAGCTATAGTGTCTGTGTTGTGGTAGTTCCTTCCTTGCTCCTGCTCCTGTATGAGAGGGACAACACACACTCACAATAATGTACTAGTCACAACTCACCATCAGTTGCTGTGGATCCTGTCAGCTGTCTCGTGCTCTCCCATACTCTGCAGTGCAGCTCTCAACACACTCCATGAAGGGACTCCCTTCTGTGAGACGTTGTCTTGTTGTTGTAGCCATGCTGAGAGCATTTCCATTATGCAATTATTTATGATTCCATGCTGCTCAAGATTTATCCTTTTCAGTTTTGAGTAGAGAAGGCCTAGTTGTAGTCCAAGGTCCTTCCAGTCATTGAGATCACGAATCACAGCCAACACATCACACAGGTCATTCTCAGCTGTAATGAGTACATAATAACAGGGACACTCTCCTCATCATTGTAACTCACTGAGTGTTCTAGAGAGGCAACCACTAACACCAGCAGCAGCTGTGGGTAGCTGTGCATCAGTAGCTGTGGGTAGCTGTGTATCAGTAGCTGTGGGTAGCTGTGTATCAGCAGCTGTGGGTAACTGTGCATCAGTAGCTGTGGGTTGCTGTGTAGCAGTAGCTGTGGGTAGCTGTGTATCAGCAGCTGTGGGTAGCTGTACAGCAGTAGCTGTGGGTAGCTGTGTATCAGCAGTTGTGGGTAGCTGTGTATCAGTAGCTGTGGGTAGCTGTACAGCAGTAGCTGTGGGTAGCTGTGTATCAGCAGCTGTGGGTAGCTGTACAGCAGTAGCTGTGTGACTGATGATGTCCTCCTTTAGCTCAGCCACCTCCTGTACACACCAGAGAAACATACCATCACATGCTACAGTACAGCCTGCACACTGCAACTCACCAGAGGGTTTCTACCAGTAAATATGCTGTGCTTGTTGACACACTCTCTCAGCTCATAATGGTCTCGTGGCTTCTGGTGGGGCAGCTGGCAGTAGCTGAGTACCTCCTGGAGGAGGGAATCAGGAACAGGCTGGCTAGCCATGCTTTGGTTGAAGAGCTGGCACACAGAGGAGGGTGGCAAGAGGTAGTAAGGCTCACACGATAGAGCCTCATCTGTTGAGAACTCATTCTTTCCTTCCTTTCGATCCAAGAGAAGCTTGTGGTGAAGAAGCATTGACCTAGCTGCTGTAGGTAGATCGAATAGGTCAGTGTCAGGCAAGGCATCAAAGGGATAGCGGTCGAGTAGAGAGGGAGAGATGAGACATTCACATGTGGTGACAAGTGAACTACACAGCTGGTGTTGGAGGTCGAGGATCATCCTGATGACACTGCTGCAGGTCTGTGCTGCTTCTCTGGTCTTCTCAGACACCAGCACAATGACCCAACGATTGAGGTCTACAATCTCTACTATAGTGGACACTCCAGAGACACTCTTCCAGCAGATTCCATTTTGCCACACCTCACACTGTCGCTCAAGACCACACAGAGAGGAGGAGGGTGAAAAATGCTTACTGGCCAGAGGAAAGGTGAATGCAAGTCGAAGAAGAAGAACTTGTAGGAAACGATTACTGAAAAACTGGTGAGGGTCACTGCACCCCAGACACCAGCCAAACCTTGGAGAAGGGAGGTCACCTGGTCGATGCTCTTTAACAAGACTCGGGAAGAAGAGATGGTTAGCTCCTGATGGAGGGGACGATGAAGTAGCTTTGAGGTTAGTGGCTTGAAGTGTAGAGAGGTCCACTGGATGACAGAATTCCATACTCTCGAGACAGCCCACCAGCATCTCTGAGCTGTACTGTGGGAACAACTCCTCAAGGGTTGCAATGGGTACTATACCAGTGTTACTGGCAACTTGACGATACTGTTTGAAACTTTCAGGAGCAAACAGTGTTCCATTGACCTCTCTCAGCAAGGCCTCTTTCTCCACCACCACCCAGCTAGACTGGGGATGCTCCTGGTTCTGCACTAACAAGATGAGGCCTTTGTCACTGAGGGATATCAGTGACTCTGTGAGTAAACTAGATTCATGAAAGTGATCATCCTCTGTAGCAAGAGCGTTGGTCAGCTCTTGCAGTGTGCAGCCTGTCTTCCCGAGCTTTGTATGTAGAAAAGCGTACAACACGTGACAGTACAAACTCATGCTGGGCTGGGATGATAGTATGGCTTGTTGGCTGGTTGAGAGGAGAGAGCGGAAATGACGTGCTTCTTTGGTCTTCGACTTTCGACAGTCCATGCTTGCTAATCCTCCATACGTCAGCTGCTTCACTCTGCTCTCTGCTATGCTATCCACTAGTGAGCTCTTCTCTTTTAGCTCTTGTGATGACTTGACCAGGTCAGCATGGCTGCCAACAACGATCACGTGTGATGATCCCTGGGCTGAGCTGCAGGCGTTCTCTATGAAACTGATCCAGTAGTGTATGGACTCACTGATCTTGTCCATACACCGGCTCAGGTCTATGATACAAACAAAGATAGCGGCAGAATTCCTCATGATGCGTTCCAGTACAGCACCATGACTAGAGTAGTACTCTTGTTGTCCTGCGAAATCATAAATTACCATGTTACCAAGCTCATTGACCTTGCTCTCAACATGGAGAGGTATGATTCCAGCAGTGAGGCATTCTACATCAGCAACACGACCTGATGATAGTAGAGAGAAAAAGCCAGTTTTGTTAGCTAAGAGAAGAATGAGTTGAGATATGGTGGTCTTGCCAGCTCCACTGTATCCAGTTAGGATGAGTTTAGTGTATGTGTGCACGGGAAAGTCTCTCTCGCATTGTGAAAATGATTGGAACAGTTTCAGTATCTCGTACGCATTTTCTACTTTTCTGTGTTTGTTACTTGCTAAGTACATTGGGGTGTAGCCGTTCTTGTTCCTAGCCTGTGAGTTCACGTTATTAGTAGAGAGTAAGTATTGTACAATTCTGACTTTGCCAAAGCGACAAGCAAAGTGAAGTGGTGTATCAACATTATTGTTTTCACATGATGGGTTACAGTGTGCCTCACTAATGAGGTACTGGGTAATGTTGAGGAGACCAATTATGCAAGCAAGGTGAAGTGATGTATTACCATCCTTGGTCTCACATGATGGGTTACAGTGATCCTCTCTGATGAGGTACTGGGCAATGTTGAGGTGACCATAGCGACAAGCATAATGAAGTAGTGTATTACCACCATTGTCTCTAGTCATTGGGTCACAGTGTTGTTCATTGATGAAGTACCTTACCACCTCCAGGTGATTGTTGCTGGCAGCATAGTGTAGTGGAGTCCGTCCACGAGAGTCCTTACAGTTGGTGTCACACTTGTACTTTGTTATTAGGTCAATGATAATATCCATCCAGCCATGGTGAGCGGCCAGGTGGAGCAGAGAGACCTGTCCAGTATACCACCACACACCTGCTACATAGTCTAGTAGTATCCTGATGTCAGCTGGTTGTTCTATTTGTGGTAGCAGTCTCTCGGCATCTTTTTTGTTCCCATATTTGAACGCCACTATACACCGTTCCTGTGACATCGTTGCTGTAGCTGACTCAGATCCACCCTTTTATGTGTTTATTTATTGTTGGCACACCCATGTTACCTAATATGGTAGTATATTCAATGAATAGTTGCACAAGAAAATAAAAAGATTTCTAACGAAATCAAAAGGATGTAGGGATGAATGAATTCTGCTACTGGTCCACAATGTAAACCAACAAGGAACAAGCATAGAATGGTAACACGATTGACTTGCTAACAGACCATAGATCCCTACATCAGTGGCTCATGTGGCAGACTATAGCTAATTTAGCTTGTTGCTGTTGACTGACACCGATGCATTGAATTGAATTCAACTTGACTGTGACAAAATATTGATCTTATGTACAAACTAATGGTCTGTTAGCAAGTCAAATCGTGTTACCATTCCATGCTAGTTCCTTGTTGGTTTACATTGTGGACCAGTAGCAGATTCATTCATCCCTACATCCTTTTGGTTTCATTAGAAATCTTTTAATTTTTTTGTTTGTGTCATTTTTTGAGTTTCAAATTTTTGGTGCAGTTCGAATTCGGCAAGATCATGTATTTCTTTGTTTACACCGTTAGTTTGGTTTGCTGTTGTTGATAATTTCTTTATGTGACCTTTTAACTTGTAGCTCGAAATTTAAATACTGAAACTAGCTCATGCATTCTACAAAGCATTCGAGCCCCGCCCACTCTATTTTACAAAATTCTGTACGGCTGTGATACTATCTGGCGAGCAGCAGAACGGTGATACTACACGAGCTTACTCAGTGAGTTGTTCTTCGAAGACTCCAGACGCCAATATGCCCTCTCCATACGGCGATACTCTACTTCTAGAATTCGTGTGGTTGGTCACGTGCGTATTGCGTAATCACAATATGGCGTCAAACACTTAGCTGACAACTGATCGTGATTGTGAACTCGTCAAATTTATATCGACGTTTCGCTAAAAACTAAGTTCAAAAGGCACCTGCCAGAAGAATTTCACGACTGTTCGTGGGTGTTTTGGTCTTGGTACTGCTCGCATAAAGGCGCTAGGCGAGTTGAAGAAAGAAGAAAACGAAGATGACGAAAGTCGATTTTCACCGTTTCCAGGTTTGTCGCTTTAGTGACCATTTCGAGCAATCTCCTTGCTACTGTAAGACGGGGGAACGCCAGATAGCAGATTTAAGTGTCTTTGGACGTATAGAATTCATCACCAGGCGAAATATCAGCGTTTGAACACTAATACATTGTATGTAGGCACCATTTTGTTTTCTTGGCCATCCCTACATAGGGAGGCACTACTGTGCCTCCCTAATACTGCCCCAGCACTGTAGTGTTGATCACAGAAAATTAATGCTAACCATGTGACCTCCAGCCAATCAGATTGTCCAAAACGTGTGGCATTAAATCGTGTAAAGCGCACTTTTCCCTGTCTTAAGTTGCTAACACACACTCATCGATGCACCAGCCTAGCATGAGAATGCAGAGGCCATGCGGTGAGCATTGAAACCCCACTCCAAGTCTTGACTTTGCTTTATGCGATTCAAAGCACTCGAACGCTATTATAAGGTTCAATAACGGTCTCGAATGCAAAAATCGTGCTATGTACCGCCCAGAG
This sequence comes from Haliclona indistincta, assembly GCA_964017065.1. Classification (NCBI taxonomy): domain Eukaryota; kingdom Metazoa; phylum Porifera; class Demospongiae; order Haplosclerida; family Chalinidae; genus Haliclona; species Haliclona indistincta. Next base: position 531,420 of record OZ024791.1, read on the forward strand.
TGGTTTAAATATAACATATTGCTCATAACGTACTTAAGTCAATGACCACTAATTTTAGTGTTTTTATTACATTCTACAAATAAAAGTTTGATATTTCACTTAGTAAAACACTGATGAGTCTAATTGACAGTGTTTGTTCAGCACCATAGCTCACATGCTCAGGATAAGTTAATACTCTTAGGCCCAAGCCCAACAATAGAACAGTCGAGGTATAGCAATGGCTCTTCACAAATTTTGACATCAAACAGTAGCTTAACTCATCAATCACACCAGTTTACATTGCACATTCATATAAATGGTGTAAATTGTGTATCTTCACCCAAATTGTAGTTGTGTCTAGTGATATCTCCCTCTCCCTCTCCCTTTCCCTCTCCCTCTCTCTTTCCCTCTCCTTCCCTCCCTTCCTCCCTACCTCTCTCTCTCTCTGGTGTAGGAGGAGTACTATGCCACTCATCAGTGCTTCTTGTCTCGTCGCTCTCTCTATCTGGTGGTGTGGAGGGTCACCGATGGAAGGAGAGGAGTAGAGGAACTCAAGCCATGGCTACTCAACATACAGGTACTGAAGCATACCTCCACTCACCACAATAGGAAAAAACACTGGAGTGTGTTTAAGACAATTTTTCCCTGCACATTGGTTGATTCTCTTCACCTCAGGCACGAGCTCCTAACTCTCCTGTCATCATTGTTGGCACACACTTGGACAAAGCTTCTTCGCGAGCACAGGTATACATACTCACATCAAAAAGGATCACTCACTCATCCACTCTCTCTCTCTCTCTCTCTCTCTCTCTCTCTCTTGCACACACAGAAGCGTGAGCTCCAGGAGAACCTAACATTGATAGATACACTCTATGGTCATGGTAGCAGTCTCATGCAGAGGTGAGTAGACCCTGTCACATTATACATGATTGTACGTAGTTAATGATGTTGTAACTATTATTGTCTTTCTGTGTGTTGCTAGGCAACATGGTTTCCCTAACATCATGAGGAACCTGGTTGTTAGTTGTGGTCTATTACAGAAAGGCATTGATGCTCTCAGAGACGCTGTGTTTGATGTCGCCTGTCAGGTCAAAGAGAACACAGGTTAGAGACGAACATCAACTATAGTAGCACACTGCACTCTCACTCTCTCTAGTTGCTGGGCGGGGCATAGGGTGTGGTCGTATTCCTGAGTATCGTCTCCTGATGGACCAGCTGGTCCCGGCTAGCTACCTACAGCTGGAGGACTCCATTAGGAACATAGCCATCACACTGCGCCTGCTCAATAAACCACCAGTACTCACCTACAAGGAGTTCCGGTAACATCATTATAATGTTTAACTCTACACTGTAATTCTTTCTTTCATTCCTTCCTCTCTCTCTCCCTCTCTCCCTCCCTTTCCCTCTCTCCCTCCCTCCCCTCTCCCTCTTTCTTCCTCTCTCAGCGAGATGGTATTTACTGACACATTCACGATGGTTAGTCGTAATGTTGGTGATCGTGAGCTAGAGCAAGCCGTCAGATTCCTCCATGATAATGGCACCTTGCTCCACTATGAGGACCCTCTACTGAAGGACCTGTACTTTGTGGACCCACAGTGGCTGGTGGACATGTTGGCTCATATTGTGACAGTGAGAGAGATTAACCCTTTCGTCAGAGATGGTGAGTGAGCATAGACTTTATTTAGTGCGAAGTTTGAAATCTAATTTTTTGTGTTTTTTAAGGAATAATGAAGATTAGAGACTTTGCTTTGTTGTTCAATGATGACGACTTCCCAATACGCTGGCAACGTGAGTACCTCAGACTACTGACCACGTTCGAGGTAGCTGTGGAGTTCAAGCAAGGACGCCTGCTCATACCCTCTCATCTACCATCAGAGAAACCACCTATACCTCAATGCATCCCTCCAGAGAATACAGTATGAAGAACACTCACTCACTCATCCACTCACTCACTAACTCACTCACTAACTCACTCACTAACTCACTAACTCACTCACTAACTCACTCACTAACTCACTCACTAACTCACTCACTAACTCACTCACTCACTAACTCACTCACTCACTCACTCACTCACTCACTCACTCACTCACTCACTCACTCACTCACTCACTCACTAACTAACTAACTCACTCACTCACTCACCCACTCACTATTCTTTATTCTATTCTCTAGTGTTTTCTTCCTCCATTGCGCCATGCCTTCCTACTAGCATTTGTACCCAGTGGATTCTGGCCACGCCTCATGTCACGCCTTCTCAGTGATCGTTCTATATTCAGACTAGCTCAGAAAGGCTGTGGACTCACAGATAGAGGTACAGTACCATTACAGATAGTCAAGAGATAGAGGTACAGCACCGTTAGAGATAGTCACGAGATAGAGGTACAGTACCACTAGAGATAGTCACGAGATAGAGGTACAGTACCACTAGAGATAGTCACGAGATAGAGGTACAGTACCACTAGAGATAGTCAAGAGATAGAGGTACAGCACCATTAGAGATAGTCACGAGATAGAGGTACAGCACCATTAGAGATAGTCAAGAGATAGAGGTACAGCACCATTAGAGATAGTCACGAGATAGAGGTACAGCACCATTAGAGATAGTCAAGAGATAGAGGTACAGTACCACTAGAGATAGTCAAGAGATAGAGGTACAGCACCACTAGAGATAGTCACGAGATAGAGGTACAGTACCACTAGAGATAGTCAAGAGATAGAGGTACAGCACCATTAGAGATAGTCACGAGATAGAGGTACAGCACCATTAGAGATAGTCAAGAGATAGAGGTACAGTACCATTAGAGATAGTCAAGAGATAGAGGTACAGTACCACTAGAGATAGTCACAGATAGAGGTACAGCACCATTAGAGATAGTCACGAGATAGAGGTACAGTACCACTAGAGATAGTCAAGAGATAGAGGTACAGCACCACTAGAGATAGTCAAGAGATAGAGGTACAGTACCATTAGAGATAGTCAAGAGATAGAGGTACAGTACCATTAGAGATAGTCAAGAGATAGAGGTACAGTACCACTAGAGATAGTCAACAGATAGAGGTACAGCACCATTAGAGATAGTCAAGAGATAGAGGTACAGTACCACTAGAGATAGTCAAGAGATAGAGGTACAGCACCATTAGAGATAGTCAAGAGATAGAGGTACAGTACCACTAGAGATAGTCAAGAGATAGAGGTACAGTACCACTAGAGATAGTCAAGAGATAGAGGTACAGTACCACTAGAGATAGTCAAGAGATAGAGGTACAGTACCACTAGAGATAGTCAAGAGATAGAGGTACAGTACCACTAGAGATAGTCAAGAGATAGAGGTACAGCACCACTAGAGATAGTCACGAGATTCAAATGTGAAATAATTACAAGCATGGAAGTGTCGCAATGTGTGTTGTAGCTGATTGTTCTCTGTCTCCCTTACCATAGAGCGTCGTCTTCTTAAGTGGACTAAGTGGCGATCTGGTATGATCCTGCGGTTCGGTAATGTGGTTCTCCTCACGGTGGAGGAGGTGAAGGGATCATTGTTCAACTCACGATGTGAGCAGATGGCTATACTACGTGAGAACAGCAAATGGGAGAAACACTCGGCTGACACTGTCGTGTATGGTGTGGACGTATCTGTGAGTATCTGTATTGACCAAATTTTGAGTTGCTCTCTCCCTCTCCATCTCTCTATCTCTCTCTCTCTCTCTCTCTCTCTCTCTCTCTCTCTCTCTCTCTCTCTCTCTCTCTCTCTCTCTCTCTCTCTCTCTCTCTCTCTCTCTCTCTCTCTCTCCTCCCTCCCTACCTCCCTCTCTCTCTCTCTCTCTCTCCCTCAGGTACCTGATGTGTATCCATTACTGAAGTATGCTGAGCTCCATCCACGTCAACCAGCCACTCAGGGACAAGTTACTGAGATGATGGATGTTGCTAGTCATGTGGACACACCTTCACCACGACCCCAGCCCACTGGACGACCCAGGAGAGCCACCTTTACTCAGAGGATTGGAGACGCCTTCCGTAAGGTACCACGCACCAGGTCTGTACACCAAGGAACAGGAGAGGGAGAAGGGAACAAGCCACCATTGATGGACGTTAGTAGCAGTGAGAGTGAGGAGGAGACTGTATTACACCACAGACCAATGACTCTCAACCAGGTGAGAGGGGGAGAGAGAGGATGAGTGACTGTGCTGTTGAGGAGAGAGGATGGGTGACTGTGCTGTTGGGGAGAGAGGATGGGTGACTGTGCTGTTGGGGAGAGAGGATGAGTGACTGTGCTGTTGGGGAGAGAGGATGAGTGACTGTGCTGTTGGAGAGAGAGGATGAGTGACTGTGCTGTTGGGGAGAGAGGATGAGTGACTGTGCTGTTGGAGAGAGAGGATGGGTGACTGTGCTGTTGTTGTGTAGGTTGAAAAGGAGTACGAGAAGCTGAGGAAGCAGCGTCGCCATGGTAACAAGCCACGAGGGGCAATGGGTGGAGCTACTAACCAACGTCGTGGAACAGTACGCAACACGCCTCATCATGCCCTCACTGAGGAGATCAGTGACAGGATGAGGGCGGGGCTACTGAGCAAGGTGGTGGATCATATAGCACTGTTACTGGATGACTGGTTCACTGGAGTGAGACCACGATTTCTAGTGGTACCCTGCCCGCACTGCTCAATCGTGAGCATGCCGTCATGGAATTAACTACTAAAACTCCCTTTCTCTCTCTTTCAGGGTTTGCCATCAGGAGATGTTCCTCTCCAGCGTAGCTTCAGTGTCAACCAAAGGCTCCGCCCCTATCATCTGCAGGATGCTCCTAAGCTCCCTCGTCCCAGCACTCTGCCGTTCAATCGACGAAGTGGTCGATCCCACGAGGAGGGGGAGGAGGGAGTGAAGCAGTGTACGCTGTATGCATTCCAGTATGATGAGTGTATTGTGCTGGCTCGAGAGCAAGAGAACCTCAAGTGCCCCATTCATGGAGACTTACCGCTAGAGTACCTGGCACCTGATACCGTGAGTCACACACACACACACACACACACACACACACACGCATGCACGCACGCACACACACACACACACACACGTTCTCTACTGCATTGCTGTGCCATCTCTGTGTGTAGTTATTCTTGACTGAGGGGCGTGACATGTTGTTCAATCTAGAGGATGTGCAGTGTGAAGAAATTATTGGATCAGGCGCATTCGCTACTGTGTACAAGGCTAGACTGAGACACCATCGAAACAGCCAGGTCAGAGCAAGCATGAGACAGGATCATGAGTATCTAGCTCTGTGAATGAAATGATGACTTATGCAGTGTGCTGTAGCTTGATCCTCATCATGTTCTCTCTATAGCTTGATCCTCACCATGTTCTCTCTATAGCTTGATCCTCATCATGTTCTCTCTATAGCTTGATCCTCATCATGTTCTCTCTATAGCTTGATCCTCATCATGTTCTCTCTATAGCTTGATCCTCACCA
>OZ024791.1:537057-712057 GCA_964017065.1 Haliclona indistincta
CTTTGGGGCTGGCTGCTGAAAAGTACACACAAATAGCAGTGGTTTTGGTGAGTGCAAAATGTAGCCCAGATCATAGAGAATGTCCAAAAATGTGTTTCCGAGCACCCTGAAGCCATAAAATGTCCCAATTTTCTTGGCAGCCATTTTGTTTTTCCTAAAATGTTGTGAATTTTGCACTGAAGCCATAGAAATGCCGTCGCCATAACGTTTAGCGCAGGGGGCGCGCCGAAAACCGGTCAATTTTTTGCGGTTATTTGTATTCTTCAATTTGGCTTAATTTTGGGATATTTTAACACTTTTTGATAAAGTTATGGTGTCTGAAGTATGTATGTCGCCAAAAGGCGACATTAGGGGTTAAAGGGTTAATGAGTTTTCGTCAAAATTTGCAAATCTGGCTAGAAATGCTCCAAAAGTGTTGAAAATCAACTCTAAGTGTCCTAAATATCATTTTGAGACAGTTTCTGTAAGAAATAGAGGGTGAAGGATTTCAAGGTGCTTAACCCTTTAATTACTAAATTATCCAGCTGAAATTTTAACCTCGTAAATGCTGACCACTTCTCTCGTGAATATCTCGTGTGTCTTTTGAGCTACTGGTCTCAAATTTGCGTCCTTTTACCCCAGTGAGTAGCCGCAATTGCTCACACTCAAGTCGGTCAATATGCCCCTCCCACTTCGAAAGTGAAGCCGATAAAGTGCAACGACCTCGTCAAATTTTGCTCAAAGTTAGTACTTTGGGGCTGGCTGCTGAAAAGTACACACAAATAGCAGTGGTTTTGGTGAGTGCAAAATGTAGCCCAGATCATAGAGAATGTCCAAAAATGTGTTTCCGAGCACCCTGAAGCCATAAAATGTCCCAATTTTCTTGGCAGCCATTTTGTTTTTCCTAAAATGTTGTGAATTTTGCACTGAAGCCATAGAAATGCCGTCGCCATAACGTTTAGCGCAGGGGGCGCGCCGAAAACCGGTCAATTTTTTGCGGTTATTTGTATTCTTCAATTTGGCTTAATTTTGGGATATTTTAACACTTTTTGATAAAGTTATGGTGTCTGAAGTATGTATGTCGCCAAAAGGCGACATTAGGGGTTAAAGGGTTAATGAGTTTTCGTCAAAATTTGCAAATCTGGCTAGAAATGCTCCAAAAGTGTTGAAAATCAACTCTAAGTGTCCTAAATATCATTTTGAGACAGTTTCTGTAAGAAATAGAGGGTGAAGGATTTCAAGGTGCTTAACCCTTTAATTACTAAATTATCCAGCTGAAATTTTAACCTCGTAAATGCTGACCACTTCTCTCGTGAATATCTCGTGTGTCTTTTGAGCTACTGGTCTCAAATTTGCGTCCTTTTACCCCAGTGAGTAGCCGCAATTGCTCACACTCAAGTCGGTCAATATGCCCCTCCCACTTCGAAAGTGAAGCCGATAAAGTGCAACGACCTCGTCAAATTTTGCTCAAAGTTAGTACTTTGGGGCTGGCTGCTGAAAAGTACACACAAATAGCAGTGGTTTTGGTGAGTGCAAAATGTAGCCCAGATCATAGAGAATGTCCAAAAATGTGTTTCCGAGCACCCTGAAGCCATAAAATGTCCCAATTTTCTTGGCAGCCATTTTGTTTTTCCTAAAATGTTGTGGATTTTGCACTGAAGCCATAGAAATGCCGTCGCCATAACGTTTAGCGCAGGGGGCGCGCCGAAAACCGGTCAATTTTTTGCGGTTATTTGTATTCTTCAATTTGGCTTAATTTTGGGATATTTTAACACTTTTTGATAAAGTTATGGTGTCTGAAGTATGTATGTCGCCAAAAGGCGACATTAGGGGTTAAAGGGTTAATGAGTTTTCGTCAAAATTTGCAAATCTGGCTAGAAATGCTCCAAAAGTGTTGAAAATCAACTCTAAGTGTCCTAAATATCATTTTGAGACAGTTTCTGTAAGAAATAGAGGGTGAAGGATTTCAAGGTGCTTAACCCTTTAATTACTAAATTATCCAGCTGAAATTTTAACCTCGTAAATGCTGACCACTTCTCTCGTGAATATCTCGTGTGTCTTTTGAGCTACTGGTCTCAAATTTGCGTCCTTTTACCCCAGTGAGTAGCCGCAATTGCTCACACTCAAGTCGGTCAATATGCCCCTCCCACTTCGAAAGTGAAGCCGATAAAGTGCAACGACCTCGTCAAATTTTGCTCAAAGTTAGTACTTTGGGGCTGGCTGCTGAAAAGTACACACAAATAGCAGTGGTTTTGGTGAGTGCAAAATGTAGCCCAGATCATAGAGAATGTCCAAAAATGTGTTTCCGAGCACCCTGAAGCCATAAAATGTCCCAATTTTCTTGGCAGCCATTTTGTTTTTCCTAAAATGTTGTGGATTTTGCACTGAAGCCATAGAAATGCCGTCGCCATAACGTTTAGCGCAGGGGGCGCGCCGAAAACCGGTCAATTTTTTGCGGTTATTTGTATTCTTCAATTTGGCTTAATTTTGGGATATTTTAACACTTTTTGATAAAGTTATGGTGTCTGAAGTATGTATGTCGCCAAAAGGCGACATTAGGGGTTAAAGGGTTAATGAGTTTTCGTCAAAATTTGCAAATCTGGCTAGAAATGCTCCAAAAGTGTTGAAAATCAACTCTAAGTGTCCTAAATATCATTTTGAGACAGTTTCTGTAAGAAATAGAGGGTGAAGGATTTCAAGGTGCTTAACCCTTTAATTACTAAATTATCCAGCTGAAATTTTAACCTCGTAAATGCTGACCACTTCTCTCGTGAATATCTCGTGTGTCTTTTGAGCTACTGGTCTCAAATTTGCGTCCTTTTACCCCAGTGAGTAGCCGCAATTGCTCACACTCAAGTCGGTCAATATGCCCCTCCCACTTCGAAAGTGAAGCCGATAAAGTGCAACGACCTCGTCAAATTTTGCTCAAAGTTAGTACTTTGGGGCTGGCTGCTGAAAAGTACACACAAATAGCAGTGGTTTTGGTGAGTGCAAAATGTAGCCCAGATCATAGAGAATGTCCAAAAATGTGTTTCCGAGCACCCTGAAGCCATAAAATGTCCCAATTTTCTTGGCAGCCATTTTGTTTTTCCTAAAATGTTGTGGATTTTGCACTGAAGCCATAGAAATGCCGTCGCCATAACGTTTAGCGCAGGGGGCGCGCCGAAAACCGGTCAATTTTTTGCGGTTATTTGTATTCTTCAATTTGGCTTAATTTTGGGATATTTTAACACTTTTTGATAAAGTTATGGTGTCTGAAGTATGTATGTCGCCAAAAGGCGACATTAGGGGTTAAAGGGTTAATGAGTTTTCGTCAAAATTTGCAAATCTGGCTAGAAATGCTCCAAAAGTGTTGAAAATCAACTCTAAGTGTCCTAAATATCATTTTGAGACAGTTTCTGTAAGAAATAGAGGGTGAAGGATTTCAAGGTGCTTAACCCTTTAATTACTAAATTATCCAGCTGAAATTTTAACCTCGTAAATGCTGACCACTTCTCTCGTGAATATCTCGTGTGTCTTTTGAGCTACTGGTCTCAAATTTGCGTCCTTTTACCCCAGTGAGTAGCCGCAATTGCTCACACTCAAGTCGGTCAATATGCCCCTCCCACTTCGAAAGTGAAGCCGATAAAGTGCAACGACCTCGTCAAATTTTGCTCAAAGTTAGTACTTTGGGGCTGGCTGCTGAAAAGTACACACAAATAGCAGTGGTTTTGGTGAGTGCAAAATGTAGCCCAGATCATAGAGAATGTCCAAAAATGTGTTTCCGAGCACCCTGAAGCCATAAAATGTCCCAATTTTCTTGGCAGCCATTTTGTTTTTCCTAAAATGTTGTGGATTTTGCACTGAAGCCATAGAAATGCCGTCGCCATAACGTTTAGCGCAGGGGGCGCGCCGAAAACCGGTCAATTTTTTGCGGTTATTTGTATTCTTCAATTTGGCTTAATTTTGGGATATTTTAACACTTTTTGATAAAGTTATGGTGTCTGAAGTATGTATGTCGCCAAAAGGCGACATTAGGGGTTAAAGGGTTAATGAGTTTTCGTCAAAATTTGCAAATCTGGCTAGAAATGCTCCAAAAGTGTTGAAAATCAACTCTAAGTGTCCTAAATATCATTTTGAGACAGTTTCTGTAAGAAATAGAGGGTGAAGGATTTCAAGGTGCTTAACCCTTTAATTACTAAATTATCCAGCTGAAATTTTAACCTCGTAAATGCTGACCACTTCTCTCGTGAATATCTCGTGTGTCTTTTGAGCTACTGGTCTCAAATTTGCGTCCTTTTACCCCAGTGAGTAGCCGCAATTGCTCACACTCAAGTCGGTCAATATGCCCCTCCCACTTCGAAAGTGAAGCCGATAAAGTGCAACGACCTCGTCAAATTTTGCTCAAAGTTAGTACTTTGGGGCTGGCTGCTGAAAAGTACACACAAATAGCAGTGGTTTTGGTGAGTGCAAAATGTAGCCCAGATCATAGAGAATGTCCAAAAATGTGTTTCCGAGCACCCTGAAGCCATAAAATGTCCCAATTTTCTTGGCAGCCATTTTGTTTTTCCTAAAATGTTGTGAATTTTGCACTGAAGCCATAGAAATGCCGTCGCCATAACGTTTAGCGCAGGGGGCGCGCCGAAAACCGGTCAATTTTTTGCGGTTATTTGTATTCTTCAATTTGGCTTAATTTTGGGATATTTTAACACTTTTTGATAAAGTTATGGTGTCTGAAGTATGTATGTCGCCAAAAGGCGACATTAGGGGTTAAAGGGTTAATGAGTTTTCGTCAAAATTTGCAAATCTGGCTAGAAATGCTCCAAAAGTGTTGAAAATCAACTCTAAGTGTCCTAAATATCATTTTGAGACAGTTTCTGTAAGAAATAGAGGGTGAAGGATTTCAAGGTGCTTAACCCTTTAATTACTAAATTATCCAGCTGAAATTTTAACCTCGTAAATGCTGACCACTTCTCTCGTGAATATCTCGTGTGTCTTTTGAGCTACTGGTCTCAAATTTGCGTCCTTTTACCCCAGTGAGTAGCCGCAATTGCTCACACTCAAGTCGGTCAATATGCCCCTCCCACTTCGAAAGTGAAGCCGATAAAGTGCAACGACCTCGTCAAATTTTGCTCAAAGTTAGTACTTTGGGGCTGGCTGCTGAAAAGTACACACAAATAGCAGTGGTTTTGGTGAGTGCAAAATGTAGCCCAGATCATAGAGAATGTCCAAAAATGTGTTTCCGAGCACCCTGAAGCCATAAAATGTCCCAATTTTCTTGGCAGCCATTTTGTTTTTCCTAAAATGTTGTGGATTTTGCACTGAAGCCATAGAAATGCCGTCGCCATAACGTTTAGCGCAGGGGGCGCGCCGAAAACCGGTCAATTTTTTGCGGTTATTTGTATTCTTCAATTTGGCTTAATTTTGGGATATTTTAACACTTTTTGATAAAGTTATGGTGTCTGAAGTATGTATGTCGCCAAAAGGCGACATTAGGGGTTAAAGGGTTAATGAGTTTTCGTCAAAATTTGCAAATCTGGCTAGAAATGCTCCAAAAGTGTTGAAAATCAACTCTAAGTGTCCTAAATATCATTTTGAGACAGTTTCTGTAAGAAATAGAGGGTGAAGGATTTCAAGGTGCTTAACCCTTTAATTACTAAATTATCCAGCTGAAATTTTAACCTCGTAAATGCTGACCACTTCTCTCGTGAATATCTCGTGTGTCTTTTGAGCTACTGGTCTCAAATTTGCGTCCTTTTACCCCAGTGAGTAGCCGCAATTGCTCACACTCAAGTCGGTCAATATGCCCCTCCCACTTCGAAAGTGAAGCCGATAAAGTGCAACGACCTCGTCAAATTTTGCTCAAAGTTAGTACTTTGGGGCTGGCTGCTGAAAAGTACACACAAATAGCAGTGGTTTTGGTGAGTGCAAAATGTAGCCCAGATCATAGAGAATGTCCAAAAATGTGTTTCCGAGCACCCTGAAGCCATAAAATGTCCCAATTTTCTTGGCAGCCATTTTGTTTTTCCTAAAATGTTGTGGATTTTGCACTGAAGCCATAGAAATGCCGTCGCCATAACGTTTAGCGCAGGGGGCGCGCCGAAAACCGGTCAATTTTTTGCGGTTATTTGTATTCTTCAATTTGGCTTAATTTTGGGATATTTTAACACTTTTTGATAAAGTTATGGTGTCTGAAGTATGTATGTCGCCAAAAGGCGACATTAGGGGTTAAAGGGTTAATGAGTTTTCGTCAAAATTTGCAAATCTGGCTAGAAATGCTCCAAAAGTGTTGAAAATCAACTCTAAGTGTCCTAAATATCATTTTGAGACAGTTTCTGTAAGAAATAGAGGGTGAAGGATTTCAAGGTGCTTAACCCTTTAATTACTAAATTATCCAGCTGAAATTTTAACCTCGTAAATGCTGACCACTTCTCTCGTGAATATCTCGTGTGTCTTTTGAGCTACTGGTCTCAAATTTGCGTCCTTTTACCCCAGTGAGTAGCCGCAATTGCTCACACTCAAGTCGGTCAATATGCCCCTCCCACTTCGAAAGTGAAGCCGATAAAGTGCAACGACCTCGTCAAATTTTGCTCAAAGTTAGTACTTTGGGGCTGGCTGCTGAAAAGTACACACAAATAGCAGTGGTTTTGGTGAGTGCAAAATGTAGCCCAGATCATAGAGAATGTCCAAAAATGTGTTTCCGAGCACCCTGAAGCCATAAAATGTCCCAATTTTCTTGGCAGCCATTTTGTTTTTCCTAAAATGTTGTGGATTTTGCACTGAAGCCATAGAAATGCCGTCGCCATAACGTTTAGCGCAGGGGGCGCGCCGAAAACCGGTCAATTTTTTGCGGTTATTTGTATTCTTCAATTTGGCTTAATTTTGGGATATTTTAACACTTTTTGATAAAGTTATGGTGTCTGAAGTATGTATGTCGCCAAAAGGCGACATTAGGGGTTAAAGGGTTAATGAGTTTTCGTCAAAATTTGCAAATCTGGCTAGAAATGCTCCAAAAGTGTTGAAAATCAACTCTAAGTGTCCTAAATATCATTTTGAGACAGTTTCTGTAAGAAATAGAGGGTGAAGGATTTCAAGGTGCTTAACCCTTTAATTACTAAATTATCCAGCTGAAATTTTAACCTCGTAAATGCTGACCACTTCTCTCGTGAATATCTCGTGTGTCTTTTGAGCTACTGGTCTCAAATTTGCGTCCTTTTACCCCAGTGAGTAGCCGCAATTGCTCACACTCAAGTCGGTCAATATGCCCCTCCCACTTCGAAAGTGAAGCCGATAAAGTGCAACGACCTCGTCAAATTTTGCTCAAAGTTAGTACTTTGGGGCTGGCTGCTGAAAAGTACACACAAATAGCAGTGGTTTTGGTGAGTGCAAAATGTAGCCCAGATCATAGAGAATGTCCAAAAATGTGTTTCCGAGCACCCTGAAGCCATAAAATGTCCCAATTTTCTTGGCAGCCATTTTGTTTTTCCTAAAATGTTGTGGATTTTGCACTGAAGCCATAGAAATGCCGTCGCCATAACGTTTAGCGCAGGGGGCGCGCCGAAAACCGGTCAATTTTTTGCGGTTATTTGTATTCTTCAATTTGGCTTAATTTTGGGATATTTTAACACTTTTTGATAAAGTTATGGTGTCTGAAGTATGTATGTCGCCAAAAGGCGACATTAGGGGTTAAAGGGTTAATGAGTTTTCGTCAAAATTTGCAAATCTGGCTAGAAATGCTCCAAAAGTGTTGAAAATCAACTCTAAGTGTCCTAAATATCATTTTGAGACAGTTTCTGTAAGAAATAGAGGGTGAAGGATTTCAAGGTGCTTAACCCTTTAATTACTAAATTATCCAGCTGAAATTTTAACCTCGTAAATGCTGACCACTTCTCTCGTGAATATCTCGTGTGTCTTTTGAGCTACTGGTCTCAAATTTGCGTCCTTTTACCCCAGTGAGTAGCCGCAATTGCTCACACTCAAGTCGGTCAATATGCCCCTCCCACTTCGAAAGTGAAGCCGATAAAGTGCAACGACCTCGTCAAATTTTGCTCAAAGTTAGTACTTTGGGGCTGGCTGCTGAAAAGTACACACAAATAGCAGTGGTTTTGGTGAGTGCAAAATGTAGCCCAGATCATAGAGAATGTCCAAAAATGTGTTTCCGAGCACCCTGAAGCCATAAAATGTCCCAATTTTCTTGGCAGCCATTTTGTTTTTCCTAAAATGTTGTGGATTTTGCACTGAAGCCATAGAAATGCCGTCGCCATAACGTTTAGCGCAGGGGGCGCGCCGAAAACCGGTCAATTTTTTGCGGTTATTTGTATTCTTCAATTTGGCTTAATTTTGGGATATTTTAACACTTTTTGATAAAGTTATGGTGTCTGAAGTATGTATGTCGCCAAAAGGCGACATTAGGGGTTAAAGGGTTAATGAGTTTTCGTCAAAATTTGCAAATCTGGCTAGAAATGCTCCAAAAGTGTTGAAAATCAACTCTAAGTGTCCTAAATATCATTTTGAGACAGTTTCTGTAAGAAATAGAGGGTGAAGGATTTCAAGGTGCTTAACCCTTTAATTACTAAATTATCCAGCTGAAATTTTAACCTCGTAAATGCTGACCACTTCTCTCGTGAATATCTCGTGTGTCTTTTGAGCTACTGGTCTCAAATTTGCGTCCTTTTACCCCAGTGAGTAGCCGCAATTGCTCACACTCAAGTCGGTCAATATGCCCCTCCCACTTCGAAAGTGAAGCCGATAAAGTGCAACGACCTCGTCAAATTTTGCTCAAAGTTAGTACTTTGGGGCTGGCTGCTGAAAAGTACACACAAATAGCAGTGGTTTTGGTGAGTGCAAAATGTAGCCCAGATCATAGAGAATGTCCAAAAATGTGTTTCCGAGCACCCTGAAGCCATAAAATGTCCCAATTTTCTTGGCAGCCATTTTGTTTTTCCTAAAATGTTGTGGATTTTGCACTGAAGCCATAGAAATGCCGTCGCCATAACGTTTAGCGCAGGGGGCGCGCCGAAAACCGGTCAATTTTTTGCGGTTATTTGTATTCTTCAATTTGGCTTAATTTTGGGATATTTTAACACTTTTTGATAAAGTTATGGTGTCTGAAGTATGTATGTCGCCAAAAGGCGACATTAGGGGTTAAAGGGTTAATGAGTTTTCGTCAAAATTTGCAAATCTGGCTAGAAATGCTCCAAAAGTGTTGAAAATCAACTCTAAGTGTCCTAAATATCATTTTGAGACAGTTTCTGTAAGAAATAGAGGGTGAAGGATTTCAAGGTGCTTAACCCTTTAATTACTAAATTATCCAGCTGAAATTTTAACCTCGTAAATGCTGACCACTTCTCTCGTGAATATCTCGTGTGTCTTTTGAGCTACTGGTCTCAAATTTGCGTCCTTTTACCCCAGTGAGTAGCCGCAATTGCTCACACTCAAGTCGGTCAATATGCCCCTCCCACTTCGAAAGTGAAGCCGATAAAGTGCAACGACCTCGTCAAATTTTGCTCAAAGTTAGTACTTTGGGGCTGGCTGCTGAAAAGTACACACAAATAGCAGTGGTTTTGGTGAGTGCAAAATGTAGCCCAGATCATAGAGAATGTCCAAAAATGTGTTTCCGAGCACCCTGAAGCCATAAAATGTCCCAATTTTCTTGGCAGCCATTTTGTTTTTCCTAAAATGTTGTGAATTTTGCACTGAAGCCATAGAAATGCCGTCGCCATAACGTTTAGCGCAGGGGGCGCGCCGAAAACCGGTCAATTTTTTGCGGTTATTTGTATTCTTCAATTTGGCTTAATTTTGGGATATTTTAACACTTTTTGATAAAGTTATGGTGTCTGAAGTATGTATGTCGCCAAAAGGCGACATTAGGGGTTAAAGGGTTAATGAGTTTTCGTCAAAATTTGCAAATCTGGCTAGAAATGCTCCAAAAGTGTTGAAAATCAACTCT
Organism: Haliclona indistincta; assembly: GCA_964017065.1. Lineage (NCBI taxonomy): Eukaryota > Metazoa > Porifera > Demospongiae > Haplosclerida > Chalinidae > Haliclona > Haliclona indistincta. The sequence continues at coordinate 546,965 of OZ024791.1, forward strand.
AAGTGTCCTAAATATCATTTTGAGACAGTTTCTGTAAGAAATAGAGGGTGAAGGATTTCAAGGTGCTTAACCCTTTAATTACTAAATTATCCAGCTGAAATTTTAACCTCGTAAATGCTGACCACTTCTCTCGTGAATATCTCGTGTGTCTTTTGAGCTACTGGTCTCAAATTTGCGTCCTTTTACCCCAGTGAGTAGCCGCAATTGCTCACACTCAAGTCGGTCAATATGCCCCTCCCACTTCGAAAGTGAAGCCGATAAAGTGCAACGACCTCGTCAAATTTTGCTCAAAGTTAGTACTTTGGGGCTGGCTGCTGAAAAGTACACACAAATAGCAGTGGTTTTGGTGAGTGCAAAATGTAGCCCAGATCATAGAGAATGTCCAAAAATGTGTTTCCGAGCACCCTGAAGCCATAAAATGTCCCAATTTTCTTGGCAGCCATTTTGTTTTTCCTAAAATGTTGTGGATTTTGCACTGAAGCCATAGAAATGCCGTCGCCATAACGTTTAGCGCAGGGGGCGCGCCGAAAACCGGTCAATTTTTTGCGGTTATTTGTATTCTTCAATTTGGCTTAATTTTGGGATATTTTAACACTTTTTGATAAAGTTATGGTGTCTGAAGTATGTATGTCGCCAAAAGGCGACATTAGGGGTTAAAGGGTTAATGAGTTTTCGTCAAAATTTGCAAATCTGGCTAGAAATGCTCCAAAAGTGTTGAAAATCAACTCTAAGTGTCCTAAATATCATTTTGAGACAGTTTCTGTAAGAAATAGAGGGTGAAGGATTTCAAGGTGCTTAACCCTTTAATTACTAAATTATCCAGCTGAAATTTTAACCTCGTAAATGCTGACCACTTCTCTCGTGAATATCTCGTGTGTCTTTTGAGCTACTGGTCTCAAATTTGCGTCCTTTTACCCCAGTGAGTAGCCGCAATTGCTCACACTCAAGTCGGTCAATATGCCCCTCCCACTTCGAAAGTGAAGCCGATAAAGTGCAACGACCTCGTCAAATTTTGCTCAAAGTTAGTACTTTGGGGCTGGCTGCTGAAAAGTACACACAAATAGCAGTGGTTTTGGTGAGTGCAAAATGTAGCCCAGATCATAGAGAATGTCCAAAAATGTGTTTCCGAGCACCCTGAAGCCATAAAATGTCCCAATTTTCTTGGCAGCCATTTTGTTTTTCCTAAAATGTTGTGGATTTTGCACTGAAGCCATAGAAATGCCGTCGCCATAACGTTTAGCGCAGGAGGCGCGCCGAAAACCGGTCAATTTTTTGCGGTTATTTGTATTCTTCAATTTGGCTTAATTTTGGGATATTTTAACACTTTTTGATAAAGTTATGGTGTCTGAAGTATGTATGTCGCCAAAAGGCGACATTAGGGGTTAAAGGGTTAATGAGTTTTCGTCAAAATTTGCAAATCTGGCTAGAAATGCTCCAAAAGTGTTGAAAATCAACTCTAAGTGTCCTAAATATCATTTTGAGACAGTTTCTGTAAGAAATAGAGGGTGAAGGATTTCAAGGTGCTTAACCCTTTAATTACTAAATTATCCAGCTGAAATTTTAACCTCGTAAATGCTGACCACTTCTCTCGTGAATATCTCGTGTGTCTTTTGAGCTACTGGTCTCAAATTTGCGTCCTTTTACCCCAGTGAGTAGCCGCAATTGCTCACACTCAAGTCGGTCAATATGCCCCTCCCACTTCGAAAGTGAAGCCGATAAAGTGCAACGACCTCGTCAAATTTTGCTCAAAGTTAGTACTTTGGGGCTGGCTGCTGAAAAGTACACACAAATAGCAGTGGTTTTGGTGAGTGCAAAATGTAGCCCAGATCATAGAGAATGTCCAAAAATGTGTTTCCGAGCACCCTGAAGCCATAAAATGTCCCAATTTTCTTGGCAGCCATTTTGTTTTTCCTAAAATGTTGTGGATTTTGCACTGAAGCCATAGAAATGCCGTCGCCATAACGTTTAGCGCAGGGGGCGCGCCGAAAACCGGTCAATTTTTTGCGGTTATTTGTATTCTTCAATTTGGCTTAATTTTGGGATATTTTAACACTTTTTGATAAAGTTATGGTGTCTGAAGTATGTATGTCGCCAAAAGGCGACATTAGGGGTTAAAGGGTTAATGAGTTTTCGTCAAAATTTGCAAATCTGGCTAGAAATGCTCCAAAAGTGTTGAAAATCAACTCTAAGTGTCCTAAATATCATTTTGAGACAGTTTCTGTAAGAAATAGAGGGTGAAGGATTTCAAGGTGCTTAACTCATTGGGCGCGATAGGCCACGCCCGTGGCCCAATGTTGAAATTATTATCTTGCGTTACACAGGCGGTAGGCCACTTCCGTGGCCCGAGCTATGTTTTGCATGGATTTGTACAAACTTGTTTATCACTGCTGCTGCAACACAGCTGTTACAACACAGCTGCTACAACAATCGTCTGGTGGTACTATAGGATGGCTAGCTCCAGATGGAACTCTGCTGCTGTTAGACAGGAAATCACTTTCGAAAAATGGCTACCGAGTTATGGTTGTAAACACCATTCAAGTAGATTGAAGACAGCGGTTGAGTGTCACGAAACATGCACTAGAGCATCAGTGGAGACCAGGGATCAGACTTACACAGCTCAACAAGTCCTTGCTACAGTATGCGTTGATCGCCAAGGTAAAGTTGTGCTTGATAATAGTCGCCCGTTTTCACGATGTGACGAGTAGCTTTGACAGGTCGTAGAAACTATCGAAAGACATCATAGTGTTCCTCTGTAAGTAAAAAGACGATCTGTAATGCTATCATACCTGCTGGACGAGCGCGGAAGTCACTACAAGCGCACAAGATGCACTACCAAGGTAACGATCAAAATTCAAATCAGCCATCGCGTGATGGGGGCGGAGCCATGAATAAATTAACGCGTCCAATGAGTTAACCCTTTAATTACTAAATTATCCAGCTGAAATTTTAACCTCGTAAATGCTGACCACTTCTCTCGTGAATATCTCGTGTGTCTTTTGAGCTACTGGTCTCAAATTTGCGTCCTTTTACCCCAGTGAGTAGCCGCAATTGCTCACACTCAAGTCGGTCAATATGCCCCTCCCACTTCGAAAGTGAAGCCGATAAAGTGCAACGACCTCGTCAAATTTTGCTCAAAGTTAGTACTTTGGGGCTGGCTGCTGAAAAGTACACACAAATAGCAGTGGTTTTGGTGAGTGCAAAATGTAGCCCAGATCATAGAGAATGTCCAAAAATGTGTTTCCGAGCACCCTGAAGCCATAAAATGTCCCAATTTTCTTGGCAGCCATTTTGTTTTTCCTAAAATGTTGTGAATTTTGCACTGAAGCCATAGAAATGCCGTCGCCATAACGTTTAGCGCAGGGGGCGCGCCGAAAACCGGTCAATTTTTTGCGGTTATTTGTATTCTTCAATTTGGCTTAATTTTGGGATATTTTAACACTTTTTGATAAAGTTATGGTGTCTGAAGTATGTATGTCGCCAAAAGGCGACATTAGGGGTTAAAGGGTTAATGAGTTTTCGTCAAAATTTGCAAATCTGGCTAGAAATGCTCCAAAAGTGTTGAAAATCAACTCTAAGTGTCCTAAATATCATTTTGAGACAGTTTCTGTAAGAAATAGAGGGTGAAGGATTTCAAGGTGCTTAACCCTTTAATTACTAAATTATCCAGCTGAAATTTTAACCTCGTAAATGCTGACCACTTCTCTCGTGAATATCTCGTGTGTCTTTTGAGCTACTGGTCTCAAATTTGCGTCCTTTTACCCCAGTGAGTAGCCGCAATTGCTCACACTCAAGTCGGTCAATATGCCCCTCCCACTTCGAAAGTGAAGCCGATAAAGTGCAACGACCTCGTCAAATTTTGCTCAAAGTTAGTACTTTGGGGCTGGCTGCTGAAAAGTACACACAAATAGCAGTGGTTTTGGTGAGTGCAAAATGTAGCCCAGATCATAGAGAATGTCCAAAAATGTGTTTCCGAGCACCCTGAAGCCATAAAATGTCCCAATTTTCTTGGCAGCCATTTTGTTTTTCCTAAAATGTTGTGAATTTTGCACTGAAGCCATAGAAATGCCGTCGCCATAACGTTTAGCGCAGGGGGCGCGCCGAAAACCGGTCAATTTTTTGCGGTTATTTGTATTCTTCAATTTGGCTTAATTTTGGGATATTTTAACACTTTTTGATAAAGTTATGGTGTCTGAAGTATGTATGTCGCCAAAAGGCGACATTAGGGGTTAAAGGGTTAATGAGTTTTCGTCAAAATTTGCAAATCTGGCTAGAAATGCTCCAAAAGTGTTGAAAATCAACTCTAAGTGTCCTAAATATCATTTTGAGACAGTTTCTGTAAGAAATAGAGGGTGAAGGATTTCAAGGTGCTTAACCCTTTAATTACTAAATTATCCAGCTGAAATTTTAACCTCGTAAATGCTGACCACTTCTCTCGTGAATATCTCGTGTGTCTTTTGAGCTACTGGTCTCAAATTTGCGTCCTTTTACCCCAGTGAGTAGCCGCAATTGCTCACACTCAAGTCGGTCAATATGCCCCTCCCACTTCGAAAGTGAAGCCGATAAAGTGCAACGACCTCGTCAAATTTTGCTCAAAGTTAGTACTTTGGGGCTGGCTGCTGAAAAGTACACACAAATAGCAGTGGTTTTGGTGAGTGCAAAATGTAGCCCAGATCATAGAGAATGTCCAAAAATGTGTTTCCGAGCACCCTGAAGCCATAAAATGTCCCAATTTTCTTGGCAGCCATTTTGTTTTTCCTAAAATGTTGTGGATTTTGCACTGAAGCCATAGAAATGCCGTCGCCATAACGTTTAGCGCAGGGGGCGCGCCGAAAACCGGTCAATTTTTTGCGGTTATTTGTATTCTTCAATTTGGCTTAATTTTGGGATATTTTAACACTTTTTGATAAAGTTATGGTGTCTGAAGTATGTATGTCGCCAAAAGGCGACATTAGGGGTTAAAGGGTTAATGAGTTTTCGTCAAAATTTGCAAATCTGGCTAGAAATGCTCCAAAAGTGTTGAAAATCAACTCTAAGTGTCCTAAATATCATTTTGAGACAGTTTCTGTAAGAAATAGAGGGTGAAGGATTTCAAGGTGCTTAACCCTTTAATTACTAAATTATCCAGCTGAAATTTTAACCTCGTAAATGCTGACCACTTCTCTCGTGAATATCTCGTGTGTCTTTTGAGCTACTGGTCTCAAATTTGCGTCCTTTTACCCCAGTGAGTAGCCGCAATTGCTCACACTCAAGTCGGTCAATATGCCCCTCCCACTTCGAAAGTGAAGCCGATAAAGTGCAACGACCTCGTCAAATTTTGCTCAAAGTTAGTACTTTGGGGCTGGCTGCTGAAAAGTACACACAAATAGCAGTGGTTTTGGTGAGTGCAAAATGTAGCCCAGATCATAGAGAATGTCCAAAAATGTGTTTCCGAGCACCCTGAAGCCATAAAATGTCCCAATTTTCTTGGCAGCCATTTTGTTTTTCCTAAAATGTTGTGGATTTTGCACTGAAGCCATAGAAATGCCGTCGCCATAACGTTTAGCGCAGGGGGCGCGCCGAAAACCGGTCAATTTTTTGCGGTTATTTGTATTCTTCAATTTGGCTTAATTTTGGGATATTTTAACACTTTTTGATAAAGTTATGGTGTCTGAAGTATGTATGTCGCCAAAAGGCGACATTAGGGGTTAAAGGGTTAATGAGTTTTCGTCAAAATTTGCAAATCTGGCTAGAAATGCTCCAAAAGTGTTGAAAATCAACTCTAAGTGTCCTAAATATCATTTTGAGACAGTTTCTGTAAGAAATAGAGGGTGAAGGATTTCAAGGTGCTTAACCCTTTAATTACTAAATTATCCAGCTGAAATTTTAACCTCGTAAATGCTGACCACTTCTCTCGTGAATATCTCGTGTGTCTTTTGAGCTACTGGTCTCAAATTTGCGTCCTTTTACCCCAGTGAGTAGCCGCAATTGCTCACACTCAAGTCGGTCAATATGCCCCTCCCACTTCGAAAGTGAAGCCGATAAAGTGCAACGACCTCGTCAAATTTTGCTCAAAGTTAGTACTTTGGGGCTGGCTGCTGAAAAGTACACACAAATAGCAGTGGTTTTGGTGAGTGCAAAATGTAGCCCAGATCATAGAGAATGTCCAAAAATGTGTTTCCGAGCACCCTGAAGCCATAAAATGTCCCAATTTTCTTGGCAGCCATTTTGTTTTTCCTAAAATGTTGTGGATTTTGCACTGAAGCCATAGAAATGCCGTCGCCATAACGTTTAGCGCAGGGGGCGCGCCGAAAACCGGTCAATTTTTTGCGGTTATTTGTATTCTTCAATTTGGCTTAATTTTGGGATATTTTAACACTTTTTGATAAAGTTATGGTGTCTGAAGTATGTATGTCGCCAAAAGGCGACATTAGGGGTTAAAGGGTTAATGAGTTTTCGTCAAAATTTGCAAATCTGGCTAGAAATGCTCCAAAAGTGTTGAAAATCAACTCTAAGTGTCCTAAATATCATTTTGAGACAGTTTCTGTAAGAAATAGAGGGTGAAGGATTTCAAGGTGCTTAACCCTTTAATTACTAAATTATCCAGCTGAAATTTTAACCTCGTAAATGCTGACCACTTCTCTCGTGAATATCTCGTGTGTCTTTTGAGCTACTGGTCTCAAATTTGCGTCCTTTTACCCCAGTGAGTAGCCGCAATTGCTCACACTCAAGTCGGTCAATATGCCCCTCCCACTTCGAAAGTGAAGCCGATAAAGTGCAACGACCTCGTCAAATTTTGCTCAAAGTTAGTACTTTGGGGCTGGCTGCTGAAAAGTACACACAAATAGCAGTGGTTTTGGTGAGTGCAAAATGTAGCCCAGATCATAGAGAATGTCCAAAAATGTGTTTCCGAGCACCCTGAAGCCATAAAATGTCCCAATTTTCTTGGCAGCCATTTTGTTTTTCCTAAAATGTTGTGGATTTTGCACTGAAGCCATAGAAATGCCGTCGCCATAACGTTTAGCGCAGGGGGCGCGCCGAAAACCGGTCAATTTTTTGCGGTTATTTGTATTCTTCAATTTGGCTTAATTTTGGGATATTTTAACACTTTTTGATAAAGTTATGGTGTCTGAAGTATGTATGTCGCCAAAAGGCGACATTAGGGGTTAAAGGGTTAATGAGTTTTCGTCAAAATTTGCAAATCTGGCTAGAAATGCTCCAAAAGTGTTGAAAATCAACTCTAAGTGTCCTAAATATCATTTTGAGACAGTTTCTGTAAGAAATAGAGGGTGAAGGATTTCAAGGTGCTTAACCCTTTAATTACTAAATTATCCAGCTGAAATTTTAACCTCGTAAATGCTGACCACTTCTCTCGTGAATATCTCGTGTGTCTTTTGAGCTACTGGTCTCAAATTTGCGTCCTTTTACCCCAGTGAGTAGCCGCAATTGCTCACACTCAAGTCGGTCAATATGCCCCTCCCACTTCGAAAGTGAAGCCGATAAAGTGCAACGACCTCGTCAAATTTTGCTCAAAGTTAGTACTTTGGGGCTGGCTGCTGAAAAGTACACACAAATAGCAGTGGTTTTGGTGAGTGCAAAATGTAGCCCAGATCATAGAGAATGTCCAAAAATGTGTTTCCGAGCACCCTGAAGCCATAAAATGTCCCAATTTTCTTGGCAGCCATTTTGTTTTTCCTAAAATGTTGTGAATTTTGCACTGAAGCCATAGAAATGCCGTCGCCATAACGTTTAGCGCAGGGGGCGCGCCGAAAACCGGTCAATTTTTTGCGGTTATTTGTATTCTTCAATTTGGCTTAATTTTGGGATATTTTAACACTTTTTGATAAAGTTATGGTGTCTGAAGTATGTATGTCGCCAAAAGGCGACATTAGGGGTTAAAGGGTTAATGAGTTTTCGTCAAAATTTGCAAATCTGGCTAGAAATGCTCCAAAAGTGTTGAAAATCAACTCTAAGTGTCCTAAATATCATTTTGAGACAGTTTCTGTAAGAAATAGAGGGTGAAGGATTTCAAGGTGCTTAACCCTTTAATTACTAAATTATCCAGCTGAAATTTTAACCTCGTAAATGCTGACCACTTCTCTCGTGAATATCTCGTGTGTCTTTTGAGCTACTGGTCTCAAATTTGCGTCCTTTTACCCCAGTGAGTAGCCGCAATTGCTCACACTCAAGTCGGTCAATATGCCCCTCCCACTTCGAAAGTGAAGCCGATAAAGTGCAACGACCTCGTCAAATTTTGCTCAAAGTTAGTACTTTGGGGCTGGCTGCTGAAAAGTACACACAAATAGCAGTGGTTTTGGTGAGTGCAAAATGTAGCCCAGATCATAGAGAATGTCCAAAAATGTGTTTCCGAGCACCCTGAAGCCATAAAATGTCCCAATTTTCTTGGCAGCCATTTTGTTTTTCCTAAAATGTTGTGAATTTTGCACTGAAGCCATAGAAATGCCGTCGCCATAACGTTTAGCGCAGGGGGCGCGCCGAAAACCGGTCAATTTTTTGCGGTTATTTGTATTCTTCAATTTGGCTTAATTTTGGGATATTTTAACACTTTTTGATAAAGTTATGGTGTCTGAAGTATGTATGTCGCCAAAAGGCGACATTAGGGGTTAAAGGGTTAATGAGTTTTCGTCAAAATTTGCAAATCTGGCTAGAAATGCTCCAAAAGTGTTGAAAATCAACTCTAAGTGTCCTAAATATCATTTTGAGACAGTTTCTGTAAGAAATAGAGGGTGAAGGATTTCAAGGTGCTTAACCCTTTAATTACTAAATTATCCAGCTGAAATTTTAACCTCGTAAATGCTGACCACTTCTCTCGTGAATATCTCGTGTGTCTTTTGAGCTACTGGTCTCAAATTTGCGTCCTTTTACCCCAGTGAGTAGCCGCAATTGCTCACACTCAAGTCGGTCAATATGCCCCTCCCACTTCGAAAGTGAAGCCGATAAAGTGCAACGACCTCGTCAAATTTTGCTCAAAGTTAGTACTTTGGGGCTGGCTGCTGAAAAGTACACACAAATAGCAGTGGTTTTGGTGAGTGCAAAATGTAGCCCAGATCATAGAGAATGTCCAAAAATGTGTTTCCGAGCACCCTGAAGCCATAAAATGTCCCAATTTTCTTGGCAGCCATTTTGTTTTTCCTAAAATGTTGTGAATTTTGCACTGAAGCCATAGAAATGCCGTCGCCATAACGTTTAGCGCAGGGGGCGCGCCGAAAACCGGTCAATTTTTTGCGGTTATTTGTATTCTTCAATTTGGCTTAATTTTGGGATATTTTAACACTTTTTGATAAAGTTATGGTGTCTGAAGTATGTATGTCGCCAAAAGGCGACATTAGGGGTTAAAGGGTTAATGAGTTTTCGTCAAAATTTGCAAATCTGGCTAGAAATGCTCCAAAAGTGTTGAAAATCAACTCTAAGTGTCCTAAATATCATTTTGAGACAGTTTCTGTAAGAAATAGAGGGTGAAGGATTTCAAGGTGCTTAACCCTTTAATTACTAAATTATCCAGCTGAAATTTTAACCTCGTAAATGCTGACCACTTCTCTCGTGAATATCTCGTGTGTCTTTTGAGCTACTGGTCTCAAATTTGCGTCCTTTTACCCCAGTGAGTAGCCGCAATTGCTCACACTCAAGTCGGTCAATATGCCCCTCCCACTTCGAAAGTGAAGCCGATAAAGTGCAACGACCTCGTCAAATTTTGCTCAAAGTTAGTACTTTGGGGCTGGCTGCTGAAAAGTACACACAAATAGCAGTGGTTTTGGTGAGTGCAAAATGTAGCCCAGATCATAGAGAATGTCCAAAAATGTGTTTCCGAGCACCCTGAAGCCATAAAATGTCCCAATTTTCTTGGCAGCCATTTTGTTTTTCCTAAAATGTTGTGAATTTTGCACTGAAGCCATAGAAATGCCGTCGCCATAACGTTTAGCGCAGGGGGCGCGCCGAAAACCGGTCAATTTTTTGCGGTTATTTGTATTCTTCAATTTGGCTTAATTTTGGGATATTTTAACACTTTTTGATAAAGTTATGGTGTCTGAAGTATGTATGTCGCCAAAAGGCGACATTAGGGGTTAAAGGGTTAATGAGTTTTCGTCAAAATTTGCAAATCTGGCTAGAAATGCTCCAAAAGTGTTGAAAATCAACTCTAAGTGTCCTAAATATCATTTTGAGACAGTTTCTGTAAGAAATAGAGGGTGAAGGATTTCAAGGTGCTTAACCCTTTAATTACTAAATTATCCAGCTGAAATTTTAACCTCGTAAATGCTGACCACTTCTCTCGTGAATATCTCGTGTGTCTTTTGAGCTACTGGTCTCAAATTTGCGTCCTTTTACCCCAGTGAGTAGCCGCAATTGCTCACACTCAAGTCGGTCAATATGCCCCTCCCACTTCGAAAGTGAAGCCGATAAAGTGCAACGACCTCGTCAAATTTTGCTCAAAGTTAGTACTTTGGGGCTGGCTGCTGAAAAGTACACACAAATAGCAGTGGTTTTGGTGAGTGCAAAATGTAGCCCAGATCATAGAGAATGTCCAAAAATGTGTTTCCGAGCACCCTGAAGCCATAAAATGTCCCAATTTTCTTGGCAGCCATTTTGTTTTTCCTAAAATGTTGTGAATTTTGCACTGAAGCCATAGAAATGCCGTCGCCATAACGTTTAGCGCAGGGGGCGCGCCGAAAACCGGTCAATTTTTTGCGGTTATTTGTATTCTTCAATTTGGCTTAATTTTGGGATATTTTAACACTTTTTGATAAAGTTATGGTGTCTGAAGTATGTATGTCGCCAAAAGGCGACATTAGGGGTTAAAGGGTTAATGAGTTTTCGTCAAAATTTGCAAATCTGGCTAGAAATGCTCCAAAAGTGTTGAAAATCAACTCTAAGTGTCCTAAATATCATTTTGAGACAGTTTCTGTAAGAAATAGAGGGTGAAGGATTTCAAGGTGCTTAACCCTTTAATTACTAAATTATCCAGCTGAAATTTTAACCTCGTAAATGCTGACCACTTCTCTCGTGAATATCTCGTGTGTCTTTTGAGCTACTGGTCTCAAATTTGCGTCCTTTTACCCCAGTGAGTAGCCGCAATTGCTCACACTCAAGTCGGTCAATATGCCCCTCCCACTTCGAAAGTGAAGCCGATAAAGTGCAACGACCTCGTCAAATTTTGCTCAAAGTTAGTACTTTGGGGCTGGCTGCTGAAAAGTACACACAAATAGCAGTGGTTTTGGTGAGTGCAAAATGTAGCCCAGATCATAGAGAATGTCCAAAAATGTGTTTCCGAGCACCCTGAAGCCATAAAATGTCCCAATTTTCTTGGCAGCCATTTTGTTTTTCCTAAAATGTTGTGAATTTTGCACTGAAGCCATAGAAATGCCGTCGCCATAACGTTTAGCGCAGGGGGCGCGCCGAAAACCGGTCAATTTTTTGCGGTTATTTGTATTCTTCAATTTGGCTTAATTTTGGGATATTTTAACACTTTTTGATAAAGTTATGGTGTCTGAAGTATGTATGTCGCCAAAAGGCGACATTAGGGGTTAAAGGGTTAATGAGTTTTCGTCAAAATTTGCAAATCTGGCTAGAAATGCTCCAAAAGTGTTGAAAATCAACTCTAAGTGTCCTAAATATCATTTTGAGACAGTTTCTGTAAGAAATAGAGGGTGAAGGATTTCAAGGTGCTTAACCCTTTAATTACTAAATTATCCAGCTGAAATTTTAACCTCGTAAATGCTGACCACTTCTCTCGTGAATATCTCGTGTGTCTTTTGAGCTACTGGTCTCAAATTTGCGTCCTTTTACCCCAGTGAGTAGCCGCAATTGCTCACACTCAAGTCGGTCAATATGCCCCTCCCACTTCGAAAGTGAAGCCGATAAAGTGCAACGACCTCGTCAAATTTTGCTCAAAGTTAGTACTTTGGGGCTGGCTGCTGAAAAGTACACACAAATAGCAGTGGTTTTGGTGAGTGCAAAATGTAGCCCAGATCATAGAGAATGTCCAAAAATGTGTTTCCGAGCACCCTGAAGCCATAAAATGTCCCAATTTTCTTGGCAGCCATTTTGTTTTTCCTAAAATGTTGTGAATTTTGCACTGAAGCCATAGAAATGCCGTCGCCATAACGTTTAGCGCAGGGGGCGCGCCGAAAACCGGTCAATTTTTTGCGGTTATTTGTATTCTTCAATTTGGCTTAATTTTGGGATATTTTAACACTTTTTGATAAAGTTATGGTGTCTGAAGTATGTATGTCGCCAAAAGGCGACATTAGGGGTTAAAGGGTTAATGAGTTTTCGTCAAAATTTGCAAATCTGGCTAGAAATGCTCCAAAAGTGTTGAAAATCAACTCTAAGTGTCCTAAATATCATTTTGAGACAGTTTCTGTAAGAAATAGAGGGTGAAGGATTTCAAGGTGCTTAACCCTTTAATTACTAAATTATCCAGCTGAAATTTTAACCTCGTAAATGCTGACCACTTCTCTCGTGAATATCTCGTGTGTCTTTTGAGCTACTGGTCTCAAATTTGCGTCCTTTTACCCCAGTGAGTAGCCGCAATTGCTCACACTCAAGTCGGTCAATATGCCCCTCCCACTTCGAAAGTGAAGCCGATAAAGTGCAACGACCTCGTCAAATTTTGCTCAAAGTTAGTACTTTGGGGCTGGCTGCTGAAAAGTACACACAAATAGCAGTGGTTTTGGTGAGTGCAAAATGTAGCCCAGATCATAGAGAATGTCCAAAAATGTGTTTCCGAGCACCCTGAAGCCATAAAATGTCCCAATTTTCTTGGCAGCCATTTTGTTTTTCCTAAAATGTTGTGAATTTTGCACTGAAGCCATAGAAATGCCGTCGCCATAACGTTTAGCGCAGGGGGCGCGCCGAAAACCGGTCAATTTTTTGCGGTTATTTGTATTCTTCAATTTGGCTTAATTTTGGGATATTTTAACACTTTTTGATAAAGTTATGGTGTCTGAAGTATGTATGTCGCCAAAAGGCGACATTAGGGGTTAAAGGGTTAATGAGTTTTCGTCAAAATTTGCAAATCTGGCTAGAAATGCTCCAAAAGTGTTGAAAATCAACTCTAAGTGTCCTAAATATCATTTTGAGACAGTTTCTGTAAGAAATAGAGGGTGAAGGATTTCAAGGTGCTTAACCCTTTAATTACTAAATTATCCAGCTGAAATTTTAACCTCGTAAATGCTGACCACTTCTCTCGTGAATATCTCGTGTGTCTTTTGAGCTACTGGTCTCAAATTTGCGTCCTTTTACCCCAGTGAGTAGCCGCAATTGCTCACACTCAAGTCGGTCAATATGCCCCTCCCACTTCGAAAGTGAAGCCGATAAAGTGCAACGACCTCGTCAAATTTTGCTCAAAGTTAGTACTTTGGGGCTGGCTGCTGAAAAGTACACACAAATAGCAGTGGTTTTGGTGAGTGCAAAATGTAGCCCAGATCATAGAGAATGTCCAAAAATGTGTTTCCGAGCACCCTGAAGCCATAAAATGTCCCAATTTTCTTGGCAGCCATTTTGTTTTTCCTAAAATGTTGTGAATTTTGCACTGAAGCCATAGAAATGCCGTCGCCATAACGTTTAGCGCAGGGGGCGCGCCGAAAACCGGTCAATTTTTTGCGGTTATTTGTATTCTTCAATTTGGCTTAATTTTGGGATATTTTAACACTTTTTGATAAAGTTATGGTGTCTGAAGTATGTATGTCGCCAAAAGGCGACATTAGGGGTTAAAGGGTTAATGAGTTTTCGTCAAAATTTGCAAATCTGGCTAGAAATGCTCCAAAAGTGTTGAAAATCAACTCTAAGTGTCCTAAATATCATTTTGAGACAGTTTCTGTAAGAAATAGAGGGTGAAGGATTTCAAGGTGCTTAACCCTTTAATTACTAAATTATCCAGCTGAAATTTTAACCTCGTAAATGCTGACCACTTCTCTCGTGAATATCTCGTGTGTCTTTTGAGCTACTGGTCTCAAATTTGCGTCCTTTTACCCCAGTGAGTAGCCGCAATTGCTCACACTCAAGTCGGTCAATATGCCCCTCCCACTTCGAAAGTGAAGCCGATAAAGTGCAACGACCTCGTCAAATTTTGCTCAAAGTTAGTACTTTGGGGCTGGCTGCTGAAAAGTACACACAAATAGCAGTGGTTTTGGTGAGTGCAAAATGTAGCCCAGATCATAGAGAATGTCCAAAAATGTGTTTCCGAGCACCCTGAAGCCATAAAATGTCCCAATTTTCTTGGCAGCCATTTTGTTTTTCCTAAAATGTTGTGAATTTTGCACTGAAGCCATAGAAATGCCGTCGCCATAACGTTTAGCGCAGGGGGCGCGCCGAAAACCGGTCAATTTTTTGCGGTTATTTGTATTCTTCAATTTGGCTTAATTTTGGGATATTTTAACACTTTTTGATAAAGTTATGGTGTCTGAAGTATGTATGTCGCCAAAAGGCGACATTAGGGGTTAAAGGGTTAATGAGTTTTCGTCAAAATTTGCAAATCTGGCTAGAAATGCTCCAAAAGTGTTGAAAATCAACTCTAAGTGTCCTAAATATCATTTTGAGACAGTTTCTGTAAGAAATAGAGGGTGAAGGATTTTAAGGTGCTTAACCCTTTAATTACTAAATTATCCAGCTGAAATTTTAACCTCGTAAATGCTGACCACTTCTCTCGTGAATATCTCGTGTGTCTTTTGAGCTACTGGTCTCAAATTTGCGTCCTTTTACCCCAGTGAGTAGCCGCAATTGCTCACACTCAAGTCGGTCAATATGCCCCTCCCACTTCGAAAGTGAAGCCGATAAAGTGCAACGACCTCGTCAAATTTTGCTCAAAGTTAGTACTTTGGGGCTGGCTGCTGAAAAGTACACACAAATAGCAGTGGTTTTGGTGAGTGCAAAATGTAGCCCAGATCATAGAGAATGTCCAAAAATGTGTTTCCGAGCACCCTGAAGCCATAAAATGTCCCAATTTTCTTGGCAGCCATTTTGTTTTTCCTAAAATGTTGTGAATTTTGCACTGAAGCCATAGAAATGCCGTCGCCATAACGTTTAGCGCAGGGGGCGCGCCGAAAACCGGTCAATTTTTTGCGGTTATTTGTATTCTTCAATTTGGCTTAATTTTGGGATATTTTAACACTTTTTGATAAAGTTATGGTGTCTGAAGTATGTATGTCGCCAAAAGGCGACATTAGGGGTTAAAGGGTTAATGAGTTTTCGTCAAAATTTGCAAATCTGGCTAGAAATGCTCCAAAAGTGTTGAAAATCAACTCTAAGTGTCCTAAATATCATTTTGAGACAGTTTCTGTAAGAAATAGAGGGTGAAGGATTTCAAGGTGCTTAACCCTTTAATTACTAAATTATCCAGCTGAAATTTTAACCTCGTAAATGCTGACCACTTCTCTCGTGAATATCTCGTGTGTCTTTTGAGCTACTGGTCTCAAATTTGCGTCCTTTTACCCCAGTGAGTAGCCGCAATTGCTCACACTCAAGTCGGTCAATATGCCCCTCCCACTTCGAAAGTGAAGCCGATAAAGTGCAACGACCTCGTCAAATTTTGCTCAAAGTTAGTACTTTGGGGCTGGCTGCTGAAAAGTACACACAAATAGCAGTGGTTTTGGTGAGTGCAAAATGTAGCCCAGATCATAGAGAATGTCCAAAAATGTGTTTCCGAGCACCCTGAAGCCATAAAATGTCCCAATTTTCTTGGCAGCCATTTTGTTTTTCCTAAAATGTTGTGAATTTTGCACTGAAGCCATAGAAATGCCGTCGCCATAACGTTTAGCGCAGGGGGCGCGCCGAAAACCGGTCAATTTTTTGCGGTTATTTGTATTCTTCAATTTGGCTTAATTTTGGGATATTTTAACACTTTTTGATAAAGTTATGGTGTCTGAAGTATGTATGTCGCCAAAAGGCGACATTAGGGGTTAAAGGGTTAATGAGTTTTCGTCAAAATTTGCAAATCTGGCTAGAAATGCTCCAAAAGTGTTGAAAATCAACTCTAAGTGTCCTAAATATCATTTTGAGACAGTTTCTGTAAGAAATAGAGGGTGAAGGATTTCAAGGTGCTTAACCCTTTAATTACTAAATTATCCAGCTGAAATTTTAACCTCGTAAATGCTGACCACTTCTCTCGTGAATATCTCGTGTGTCTTTTGAGCTACTGGTCTCAAATTTGCGTCCTTTTACCCCAGTGAGTAGCCGCAATTGCTCACACTCAAGTCGGTCAATATGCCCCTCCCACTTCGAAAGTGAAGCCGATAAAGTGCAACGACCTCGTCAAATTTTGCTCAAAGTTAGTACTTTGGGGCTGGCTGCTGAAAAGTACACACAAATAGCAGTGGTTTTGGTGAGTGCAAAATGTAGCCCAGATCATAGAGAATGTCCAAAAATGTGTTTCCGAGCACCCTGAAGCCATAAAATGTCCCAATTTTCTTGGCAGCCATTTTGTTTTTCCTAAAATGTTGTGGATTTTGCACTGAAGCCATAGAAATGCCGTCGCCATAACGTTTAGCGCAGGGGGCGCGCCGAAAACCGGTCAATTTTTTGCGGTTATTTGTATTCTTCAATTTGGCTTAATTTTGGGATATTTTAACACTTTTTGATAAAGTTATGGTGTCTGAAGTATGTATGTCGCCAAAAGGCGACATTAGGGGTTAAAGGGTTAATGAGTTTTCGTCAAAATTTGCAAATCTGGCTAGAAATGCTCCAAAAGTGTTGAAAATCAACTCTAAGTGTCCTAAATATCATTTTGAGACAGTTTCTGTAAGAAATAGAGGGTGAAGGATTTCAAGGTGCTTAACCCTTTAATTACTAAATTATCCAGCTGAAATTTTAACCTCGTAAATGCTGACCACTTCTCTCGTGAATATCTCGTGTGTCTTTTGAGCTACTGGTCTCAAATTTGCGTCCTTTTACCCCAGTGAGTAGCCGCAATTGCTCACACTCAAGTCGGTCAATATGCCCCTCCCACTTCGAAAGTGAAGCCGATAAAGTGCAACGACCTCGTCAAATTTTGCTCAAAGTTAGTACTTTGGGGCTGGCTGCTGAAAAGTACACACAAATAGCAGTGGTTTTGGTGAGTGCAAAATGTAGCCCAGATCATAGAGAATGTCCAAAAATGTGTTTCCGAGCACCCTGAAGCCATAAAATGTCCCAATTTTCTTGGCAGCCATTTTGTTTTTCCTAAAATGTTGTGAATTTTGCACTGAAGCCATAGAAATGCCGTCGCCATAACGTTTAGCGCAGGGGGCGCGCCGAAAACCGGTCAATTTTTTGCGGTTATTTGTATTCTTCAATTTGGCTTAATTTTGGGATATTTTAACACTTTTTGATAAAGTTATGGTGTCTGAAGTATGTATGTCGCCAAAAGGCGACATTAGGGGTTAAAGGGTTAATGAGTTTTCGTCAAAATTTGCAAATCTGGCTAGAAATGCTCCAAAAGTGTTGAAAATCAACTCTAAGTGTCCTAAATATCATTTTGAGACAGTTTCTGTAAGAAATAGAGGGTGAAGGATTTCAAGGTGCTTAACCCTTTAATTACTAAATTATCCAGCTGAAATTTTAACCTCGTAAATGCTGACCACTTCTCTCGTGAATATCTCGTGTGTCTTTTGAGCTACTGGTCTCAAATTTGCGTCCTTTTACCCCAGTGAGTAGCCGCAATTGCTCACACTCAAGTCGGTCAATATGCCCCTCCCACTTCGAAAGTGAAGCCGATAAAGTGCAACGACCTCGTCAAATTTTGCTCAAAGTTAGTACTTTGGGGCTGGCTGCTGAAAAGTACACACAAATAGCAGTGGTTTTGGTGAGTGCAAAATGTAGCCCAGATCATAGAGAATGTCCAAAAATGTGTTTCCGAGCACCCTGAAGCCATAAAATGTCCCAATTTTCTTGGCAGCCATTTTGTTTTTCCTAAAATGTTGTGGATTTTGCACTGAAGCCATAGAAATGCCGTCGCCATAACGTTTAGCGCAGGGGGCGCGCCGAAAACCGGTCAATTTTTTGCGGTTATTTGTATTCTTCAATTTGGCTTAATTTTGGGATATTTTAACACTTTTTGATAAAGTTATGGTGTCTGAAGTATGTATGTCGCCAAAAGGCGACATTAGGGGTTAAAGGGTTAATGAGTTTTCGTCAAAATTTGCAAATCTGGCTAGAAATGCTCCAAAAGTGTTGAAAATCAACTCTAAGTGTCCTAAATATCATTTTGAGACAGTTTCTGTAAGAAATAGAGGGTGAAGGATTTCAAGGTGCTTAACCCTTTAATTACTAAATTATCCAGCTGAAATTTTAACCTCGTAAATGCTGACCACTTCTCTCGTGAATATCTCGTGTGTCTTTTGAGCTACTGGTCTCAAATTTGCGTCCTTTTACCCCAGTGAGTAGCCGCAATTGCTCACACTCAAGTCGGTCAATATGCCCCTCCCACTTCGAAAGTGAAGCCGATAAAGTGCAACGACCTCGTCAAATTTTGCTCAAAGTTAGTACTTTGGGGCTGGCTGCTGAAAAGTACACACAAATAGCAGTGGTTTTGGTGAGTGCAAAATGTAGCCCAGATCATAGAGAATGTCCAAAAATGTGTTTCCGAGCACCCTGAAGCCATAAAATGTCCCAATTTTCTTGGCAGCCATTTTGTTTTTCCTAAAATGTTGTGGATTTTGCACTGAAGCCATAGAAATGCCGTCGCCATAACGTTTAGCGCAGGGGGCGCGCCGAAAACCGGTCAATTTTTTGCGGTTATTTGTATTCTTCAATTTGGCTTAATTTTGGGATATTTTAACACTTTTTGATAAAGTTATGGTGTCTGAAGTATGTATGTCGCCAAAAGGCGACATTAGGGGTTAAAGGGTTAATGAGTTTTCGTCAAAATTTGCAAATCTGGCTAGAAATGCTCCAAAAGTGTTGAAAATCAACTCTAAGTGTCCTAAATATCATTTTGAGACAGTTTCTGTAAGAAATAGAGGGTGAAGGATTTCAAGGTGCTTAACCCTTTAATTACTAAATTATCCAGCTGAAATTTTAACCTCGTAAATGCTGACCACTTCTCTCGTGAATATCTCGTGTGTCTTTTGAGCTACTGGTCTCAAATTTGCGTCCTTTTACCCCAGTGAGTAGCCGCAATTGCTCACACTCAAGTCGGTCAATATGCCCCTCCCACTTCGAAAGTGAAGCCGATAAAGTGCAACGACCTCGTCAAATTTTGCTCAAAGTTAGTACTTTGGGGCTGGCTGCTGAAAAGTACACACAAATAGCAGTGGTTTTGGTGAGTGCAAAATGTAGCCCAGATCATAGAGAATGTCCAAAAATGTGTTTCCGAGCACCCTGAAGCCATAAAATGTCCCAATTTTCTTGGCAGCCATTTTGTTTTTCCTAAAATGTTGTGAATTTTGCACTGAAGCCATAGAAATGCCGTCGCCATAACGTTTAGCGCAGGGGGCGCGCCGAAAACCGGTCAATTTTTTGCGGTTATTTGTATTCTTCAATTTGGCTTAATTTTGGGATATTTTAACACTTTTTGATAAAGTTATGGTGTCTGAAGTATGTATGTCGCCAAAAGGCGACATTAGGGGTTAAAGGGTTAATGAGTTTTCGTCAAAATTTGCAAATCTGGCTAGAAATGCTCCAAAAGTGTTGAAAATCAACTCTAAGTGTCCTAAATATCATTTTGAGACAGTTTCTGTAAGAAATAGAGGGTGAAGGATTTCAAGGTGCTTAACCCTTTAATTACTAAATTATCCAGCTGAAATTTTAACCTCGTAAATGCTGACCACTTCTCTCGTGAATATCTCGTGTGTCTTTTGAGCTACTGGTCTCAAATTTGCGTCCTTTTACCCCAGTGAGTAGCCGCAATTGCTCACACTCAAGTCGGTCAATATGCCCCTCCCACTTCGAAAGTGAAGCCGATAAAGTGCAACGACCTCGTCAAATTTTGCTCAAAGTTAGTACTTTGGGGCTGGCTGCTGAAAAGTACACACAAATAGCAGTGGTTTTGGTGAGTGCAAAATGTAGCCCAGATCATAGAGAATGTCCAAAAATGTGTTTCCGAGCACCCTGAAGCCATAAAATGTCCCAATTTTCTTGGCAGCCATTTTGTTTTTCCTAAAATGTTGTGAATTTTGCACTGAAGCCATAGAAATGCCGTCGCCATAACGTTTAGCGCAGGGGGCGCGCCGAAAACCGGTCAATTTTTTGCGGTTATTTGTATTCTTCAATTTGGCTTAATTTTGGGATATTTTAACACTTTTTGATAAAGTTATGGTGTCTGAAGTATGTATGTCGCCAAAAGGCGACATTAGGGGTTAAAGGGTTAATGAGTTTTCGTCAAAATTTGCAAATCTGGCTAGAAATGCTCCAAAAGTGTTGAAAATCAACTCTAAGTGTCCTAAATATCATTTTGAGACAGTTTCTGTAAGAAATAGAGGGTGAAGGATTTCAAGGTGCTTAACCCTTTAATTACTAAATTATCCAGCTGAAATTTTAACCTCGTAAATGCTGACCACTTCTCTCGTGAATATCTCGTGTGTCTTTTGAGCTACTGGTCTCAAATTTGCGTCCTTTTACCCCAGTGAGTAGCCGCAATTGCTCACACTCAAGTCGGTCAATATGCCCCTCCCACTTCGAAAGTGAAGCCGATAAAGTGCAACGACCTCGTCAAATTTTGCTCAAAGTTAGTACTTTGGGGCTGGCTGCTGAAAAGTACACACAAATAGCAGTGGTTTTGGTGAGTGCAAAATGTAGCCCAGATCATAGAGAATGTCCAAAAATGTGTTTCCGAGCACCCTGAAGCCATAAAATGTCCCAATTTTCTTGGCAGCCATTTTGTTTTTCCTAAAATGTTGTGAATTTTGCACTGAAGCCATAGAAATGCCGTCGCCATAACGTTTAGCGCAGGGGGCGCGCCGAAAACCGGTCAATTTTTTGCGGTTATTTGTATTCTTCAATTTGGCTTAATTTTGGGATATTTTAACACTTTTTGATAAAGTTATGGTGTCTGAAGTATGTATGTCGCCAAAAGGCGACATTAGGGGTTAAAGGGTTAATGAGTTTTCGTCAAAATTTGCAAATCTGGCTAGAAATGCTCCAAAAGTGTTGAAAATCAACTCTAAGTGTCCTAAATATCATTTTGAGACAGTTTCTGTAAGAAATAGAGGGTGAAGGATTTCAAGGTGCTTAACCCTTTAATTACTAAATTATCCAGCTGAAATTTTAACCTCGTAAATGCTGACCACTTCTCTCGTGAATATCTCGTGTGTCTTTTGAGCTACTGGTCTCAAATTTGCGTCCTTTTACCCCAGTGAGTAGCCGCAATTGCTCACACTCAAGTCGGTCAATATGCCCCTCCCACTTCGAAAGTGAAGCCGATAAAGTGCAACGACCTCGTCAAATTTTGCTCAAAGTTAGTACTTTGGGGCTGGCTGCTGAAAAGTACACACAAATAGCAGTGGTTTTGGTGAGTGCAAAATGTAGCCCAGATCATAGAGAATGTCCAAAAATGTGTTTCCGAGCACCCTGAAGCCATAAAATGTCCCAATTTTCTTGGCAGCCATTTTGTTTTTCCTAAAATGTTGTGAATTTTGCACTGAAGCCATAGAAATGCCGTCGCCATAACGTTTAGCGCAGGGGGCGCGCCGAAAACCGGTCAATTTTTTGCGGTTATTTGTATTCTTCAATTTGGCTTAATTTTGGGATATTTTAACACTTTTTGATAAAGTTATGGTGTCTGAAGTATGTATGTCGCCAAAAGGCGACATTAGGGGTTAAAGGGTTAATGAGTTTTCGTCAAAATTTGCAAATCTGGCTAGAAATGCTCCAAAAGTGTTGAAAATCAACTCTAAGTGTCCTAAATATCATTTTGAGACAGTTTCTGTAAGAAATAGAGGGTGAAGGATTTCAAGGTGCTTAACCCTTTAATTACTAAATTATCCAGCTGAAATTTTAACCTCGTAAATGCTGACCACTTCTCTCGTGAATATCTCGTGTGTCTTTTGAGCTACTGGTCTCAAATTTGCGTCCTTTTACCCCAGTGAGTAGCCGCAATTGCTCACACTCAAGTCGGTCAATATGCCCCTCCCACTTCGAAAGTGAAGCCGATAAAGTGCAACGACCTCGTCAAATTTTGCTCAAAGTTAGTACTTTGGGGCTGGCTGCTGAAAAGTACACACAAATAGCAGTGGTTTTGGTGAGTGCAAAATGTAGCCCAGATCATAGAGAATGTCCAAAAATGTGTTTCCGAGCACCCTGAAGCCATAAAATGTCCCAATTTTCTTGGCAGCCATCTTGTTTTTCCTAAAATGTTGTGGATTTTGCACTGAAGCCATAGAAATGCCGTCGCCATAACGTTTAGCGCAGGGGGCGCGCCGAAAACCGGTCAATTTTTTGCGGTTATTTGTATTCTTCAATTTGGCTTAATTTTGGGATATTTTAACACTTTTTGATAAAGTTATGGTGTCTGAAGTATGTATGTCGCCAAAAGGCGACATTAGGGGTTAAAGGGTTAATGAGTTTTCGTCAAAATTTGCAAATCTGGCTAGAAATGCTCCAAAAGTGTTGAAAATCAACTCTAAGTGTCCTAAATATCATTTTGAGACAGTTTCTGTAAGAAATAGAGGGTGAAGGATTTCAAGGTGCTTAACCCTTTAATTACTAAATTATCCAGCTGAAATTTTAACCTCGTAAATGCTGACCACTTCTCTCGTGAATATCTCGTGTGTCTTTTGAGCTACTGGTCTCAAATTTGCGTCCTTTTACCCCAGTGAGTAGCCGCAATTGCTCACACTCAAGTCGGTCAATATGCCCCTCCCACTTCGAAAGTGAAGCCGATAAAGTGCAACGACCTCGTCAAATTTTGCTCAAAGTTAGTACTTTGGGGCTGGCTGCTGAAAAGTACACACAAATAGCAGTGGTTTTGGTGAGTGCAAAATGTAGCCCAGATCATAGAGAATGTCCAAAAATGTGTTTCCGAGCACCCTGAAGCCATAAAATGTCCCAATTTTCTTGGCAGCCATTTTGTTTTTCCTAAAATGTTGTGAATTTTGCACTGAAGCCATAGAAATGCCGTCGCCATAACGTTTAGCGCAGGGGGCGCGCCGAAAACCGGTCAATTTTTTGCGGTTATTTGTATTCTTCAATTTGGCTTAATTTTGGGATATTTTAACACTTTTTGATAAAGTTATGGTGTCTGAAGTATGTATGTCGCCAAAAGGCGACATTAGGGGTTAAAGGGTTAATGAGTTTTCGTCAAAATTTGCAAATCTGGCTAGAAATGCTCCAAAAGTGTTGAAAATCAACTCTAAGTGTCCTAAATATCATTTTGAGACAGTTTCTGTAAGAAATAGAGGGTGAAGGATTTCAAGGTGCTTAACCCTTTAATTACTAAATTATCCAGCTGAAATTTTAACCTCGTAAATGCTGACCACTTCTCTCGTGAATATCTCGTGTGTCTTTTGAGCTACTGGTCTCAAATTTGCGTCCTTTTACCCCAGTGAGTAGCCGCAATTGCTCACACTCAAGTCGGTCAATATGCCCCTCCCACTTCGAAAGTGAAGCCGATAAAGTGCAACGACCTCGTCAAATTTTGCTCAAAGTTAGTACTTTGGGGCTGGCTGCTGAAAAGTACACACAAATAGCAGTGGTTTTGGTGAGTGCAAAATGTAGCCCAGATCATAGAGAATGTCCAAAAATGTGTTTCCGAGCACCCTGAAGCCATAAAATGTCCCAATTTTCTTGGCAGCCATTTTGTTTTTCCTAAAATGTTGTGAATTTTGCACTGAAGCCATAGAAATGCCGTCGCCATAACGTTTAGCGCAGGGGGCGCGCCGAAAACCGGTCAATTTTTTGCGGTTATTTGTATTCTTCAATTTGGCTTAATTTTGGGATATTTTAACACTTTTTGATAAAGTTATGGTGTCTGAAGTATGTATGTCGCCAAAAGGCGACATTAGGGGTTAAAGGGTTAATGGCTCTTCATAAAATATTGACATCAAAAAGTAGCTTAACTTATCGATCACACCAGTTTACATCACACATTCATATAACTAGTGGTCACCCAAGTTTGTAGTTGTGTCTAGTGACATCTTTCTCTCCATCTCTCACTCCCTCCCTCCCTCCCTCCCTCCCTCCCTCCCTCCCTCCCTCTCTCTCTGGTGTAGGAGGAGTACTATGCCACTCATCAGTGCTTCTTGTCTCGTCGCTCTCTCTATCTGGTGGTGTGGAGGGTCACTGATGGAAGGAGAGGAGTAGAGGAACTCAAGCCATGGCTGCTCAACATACAGGTACTGAACCATACTCACCACAATAGGAATAACACAGGAGTGTGTTGAAGGCTGCATGCACATTGGTTGATTCTCTCCACCTCAGGCACGAGCTCCTAACTCTCCTGTCATCATTGTTAGCACACACTTGGGCAAAGCTTCTTCACGAGCCCAGGTATACATACTCACATCAAAAAGGATCACTCGCTCACTCACTCGGCCACTCACTCACCCACTCACTCACTTACTCGCTCATGCACTTACTCGCTCACTCATCCACTCTCTCTCTCTCTCTCTCTCTCTCTCTCTCTCTCTCTCTCGCACATATAGAAGCGTGAGCTCCAGGAGAACCTAACACTGATAGACACACTCTATGGTCATGGTAGCAGTCTCATGCAACGGTCAGTAGACTATACCTGTCACATTATACATGATTGTAGTTAATGATTGCCCGTGTTGTAACTCATTCAGTTTGTAATTTGTTGTGTTTGTGTGTGTTGCTAGGCAACATGGTTTCCCTAACATCATGAGGAACCTTGTGGTTAGTTGTGGTCTACTACAGAAAGGTATCGATGCTCTCAGAGACGCTGTGTTTGATGTCGCCTGTCAGGTCAAAGAGAACACAGGTTAGAGATGAACGTCAACGATAGTAGCACATTGCACTCTCACTCTCTCTAGTTGCCGGGCGGGGCATTGGGTGTGGTCATATTCCTGAGTATCGTCTCCTGATGGACCAGCTGGTCCCAGCTAGCTACCTACAGCTAGAGGACTCCATTAGGAACATAGCCATCACACTGCGCCTGCTCAATAAATCACCAGTACTCACCTACAAGGAGTTCCGGTAAGATCATTATAATGTTTAACTCATGCAATCACTGTACTTCTTTCATTCCTTCCTCTCTCTCCCTCTTCCTCTCCCTCCCTCCCTCCCTCCCTCCCTCGTCCTTCTCCCTCCCTCCCTCCCTCCCTCGTCCTTCTCTCTCTCCTCTCTCCTTCTCCCTCTCTCTCTCTCTCTCTCTCTCTCCCTCCCTCGTCCTTCTCCCTCCCTCCCTCGTCCTCTCTCTCTCTCTCTCTCTCTCTCTCTCTCTCTCTCTCTCTCTCTCTCTCTCTCCCTCCCTATCTCTCTCCCTCTCCCTCCCCCTCCCCCTCCCTATATCTCTCTCTCTCTCTCTCCCTCCCTCCCTCCCTCCCTCCCTCCCTCCTCCTTCTCTCTCTCTCTCTCTCTCTCTCTCTCTCTCTCTCTCTCTCTCCCTCTCCCTCTCCCTCTCTCTCCCTCTCCCTCTTTCTTCCTCTCTAGTGAGATGGTATTTACTGACACGTTCACGATGGTTAGTCGTAATGTTGGTGATCGTGAGCTAGAGCAAGCCGTCAGATTCCTCCATGATAATGGCACCTTGCTCCACTATGAAGACCCTTTACTGAAGGACCTGTACTTTGTGGACCCACAGTGGCTGGTGGACATGTTGGCTCATATTGTGACTGTGAGAGAGATTAACCCTTTCGTCAGAGATGGTGAGAGAGCATAGATTTTATTTAGTGCGAAGTTTGAAATCTATTTTTGTGTTTTTTAGGAATAATGAAGATCAGAGACTTTGCTTTGTTGTTCAATGATGACGACTTCCCAATACGCTGGCAACATAAGTACCTCAGACTGCTGACCACGTTCGAGGTAGCTGTGGAATTCAAGCAAGGACGCCTGCTCATACCCTCCCACCTACCATCAGAGAAACCACCTATACCTCAATGCATCCCTCCTGAGAATACAGTATGAGGAACACTCACTCACTCACTCGCTCACTCACTCACTCACTCACTCACTAACTCACTCACTCACTCACCCACTCACCCACTTACTAACTCACTCACTCACTCACTCACTCACTCACTCACCCACTCACTAACTCACTCACTCACTAACTAATTCACTCACTCACTCACCCACTCACCCACTCACCCACTCACTCACTCACTCACTCACCCACTCACTATTCTTTATTCTATTCTCTAGTGTTTTCTTCCTCCATTGCGTCATGCCTTCCTACTAGCATTTGTACCCAGTGGATTCTGGCCACGCCTCATGTCACGCCTCCTCAGTGATCGTTCTATATTCAGACTAGCCCAGAAAGGCTGTGGACTCACAGACAGAGGTACAGCACCATTAGAGATAGTCACGAGATAGAGGTACAGTACCATTAGAGACAAGAAAATAAAAAGATTTCTATCGAAATCAAAAGGATGTAGGGTTACCACTGGTCCACAATGTAATCTAACAAGGAACATGCATGGAATGGTAACACGATTGACTTGCTAACAGACCATAGATCCCTACATCAGTGGCTGCTGCTGTGGTTGGCTATAGCTAATTCAGCTAGTTGCTGTTGACTGACACCAGACATGCATTAAATCGAATTGGATTCTGCTTGTGACAAAATAATTCTTGATCTTATGTACAGCCACTGATGTAGGGATCTATGGTCTGTTAGCAAGTCAATCGTGTTACCATTCCATGCATGTTCCTTGTTAGATTACATTGTGGACCAGTGGTAACCCTACATCCTTTTGATTTCGATAGAAATCTTTTTATTTTCTTGTTTGTGTCCTTTTTTCATTTTCAGTGAAGTGCAGTTCAATATCATGCATGTACTGAGTCGTCTTTGTCATGGTTTCCACCATTGGTTTAGTTTTCCAGTTGCTGATGGCTTTTCTTTATTATTAACAATTTTAAACTTGTTGCTAAAAATAATTTGTTATGTGGTACATACCAGCTCGCCTACGCATTCATGGATGCATGCAGTGCATACGAGCCCCGCCCACACTTATTTGAAGACTTGAACGCCGGTTATAATTATATCTGGCAAGCGCAGAATGGCGATCCTACACGAGTTTGCCGTTATTCGAAGACTCCAGACAAATATGGCGATACTCAAGCTAGTGCTTGGTCACGTGCGCTAGCCACTGCTTGGTCACGTGCGTGTTGCGCAATCGCAATAATGGCGTCTAACACTTAGCTCACAATGGATCACGATCGAGAACTCGCGGAATTCAGATCGCCGTTTCGCTAAAAACAATGCTCAAAAGGCACCTGCCAGGAGAATTTCACGAATGTTCGTGGATGTTTTGGTCTCGGCACTGCTCGCGTAAAGGCGCTAGGCGAGTTGAAGAAAGAAAGAAGAAAGAAAGAAGAAAGAAGAAAACGAAGATGACGAAACTCGATTTTCACCGTTTCCAGGTTCGTCACTTTAGCAACAATTTCGAGCAATCTCCTTGCTACTGTAAGATGGGGCAACGCCAGAGAGCAGATCTAAGTGTCTTTGGACGTATAAAATTCATCACCAGGCGAAATATCAGCGTTTGAACGCTAATACATGTATGTAGCCGCCATCTTGTTTTCTCGTTCAACCCTACATAGGGAGACACTACCGTGTCTCCCTAATAGTCAAGAGATAGATCGAGGTACAGCACCATTAGAGATAGAGATAGAGGTACAGCACCACTAGAGATAGTCAAGAGATAGAGGTACAGCACCATTAGAGATAGTCACGAGATAGAGGTACAGCACCATTAGAGATAGTCACGAGATAGAGGTACAGCACCATTAGAGATAGTCACAGATAGAGGTACAGTACCATTAGAGATAGTCACAGATAGAGGTACAGTACCACTAGAGATAGTCAAGAGATAGAGGTACAGTACCATTAGAGATAGTCACAGATAGAGGTACAGTACCACTAGAGATAGTCAAGAGATAGAGGTACAGTACCACTAGAGATAGTCACGAGATAAAGGTACAGCACCACTAGAGATAGTCAAGAGATAGAGGTACAGTACCATTAGAGATAGTCAAGAGATAGAGGTACAGCACCGCTAGAGATAGTCACGAGATTCAAATGTGAAATAATTACAAGCATGGAAGTGTCATAATGTGTGTCGTAGCTGATTGTTCTCTGTCTCCCTTACCATAGAGCGTCGTCTTCTCAAGTGGACTAAGTGGCGATCTGGTATGATCCTGCGGTTCGGTAATGTGGTTCTTCTCACGGTGGAGGAGGTGAAGGGATCATTGTTCAACTCACGATGTGAGCAGATGGCTATACTACGTGAGAACAGCAAATGGGAGAAACACTCGGCTGACACTGTCGTGTATGGTGTGGACGTATCTGTGAGTATCTGTCTGTCTCTGTATTGACCAAATATTGGGTTGCTCTCTCTCTCTCTCTCTCTCTCTCTCTCTCTCTCTCTCTCTCTCTCTCTCTTGTCAGGTACCTGATGTGTATCCATTACTGAAGTATGCTGAGCTCCACCCACGTCAACCAGCCACTCAGGGACAAGTTACTGAGATGATGGATGTTGCTAGTCATGTGGACACACCTTCACCACGACCCCAACCCACTGGACGACCCAGGAGAGCCACCTTTACTCAGAGGATTGGAGACGCCTTCCGTAAGGTACCACGCACCAGGTCTGTACACCAAGGAACAGGAGAGGGAGAAGGGAACAAGCCACCATTGATGGACGTTAGTAGCAGTGAGAGTGAGGAGGAGACTGTGTTACACCACAGACCAATGACTCTCAACCAGGTGAGAGAAAGAGAGAGAGGATGAGTGTCTGTGCTGTTGGAGAGAGAGGATGAGTGACTGTGCTGTTGGGGAGAGAGGATGAGTGACTGTGCTGTTGGGGAGAGAGGATGAGTGACTGCTGTTGGGGAGAGAGGATGAGTGACTGTGCTGTTGGGGAGAGAGGATGAGTGACTGTGCTGTTGGGGAGAGAGGATGGGTGACTGTGCTGTTGAGGAGAGAGGATGAGTGACTGTGCTGTTGAGGAGAGAGGATGAGTGACTGTGCTGTTGGGGAGAGAGGATGAGTGACTGTACTGTTGAGGAGAGAGGATGAGTGACTGTGCTGTTGGAGAGAGAGGATGAGTGACTGTGCTGTTGGGGAGAGAGGATGAGTGACTGTGCTGTTGGAGAGAGAGGATGAGTGACTGTGCTGTTGGGGAGAGAGGATGAGTGACTGTGCTGTTGGGGAGAGAGGATGAGTGACTGTGCTGTTGAGGAGAGAGGATGAGTGACTGTGCTGTTGAGGAGAGAGGATGAGTGACTGTGCTGTTGGAGAGAGAGGATGAGTGACTGTGCTGTTGGAGAGAGGATAAGTGACTGTGCTGTTGGAGAGAGAGGATGAGTGACTGTGCTGTTGAGGAGAGAGGATGAGTGACTGTGCTGTTGAGGAGAGAGGATGTGTGACTGTGCTGTTGAGGAGAGAGGATGAGTGACTGTGCTGTTGAGGAGAGAGGATGTGTGACTGTGCTGTTGAGGAGAGAGGATGTGTGACTGTGCTGTTGGGGAGAGAGAATGAGTGACTGTGCTGTTGGAGAGAGAGGATGAGTGACTGTGCTGTTGGAGAGAGAGGATGAGTGACTGTGCTGTTGAGGAGAGAGGATGTGTGACTGTGCTGTTGAGGAGAGAGGATGGGTGACTGTGCTGTTGAGGAGAGAGGATGAGTGACTGTGCTGTTGAGGAGAGAGGATGGGTGACTGTGCTGTTGGGGAGGGAGAGAGAGGATGAGTGACTGTGCTGTTGAGGAGAGAGGATGAGTGACTGTGCTGTTGAGGAGAGAGGATGTATGACTGTGCTGTTGAGGAGAGAGGATGTGTGACTGTGCTGTTGAGGAGAGAGGATGAGTGACTGTGCTGTTGAGGAGAGAGGATGGGTGACTGTGCTGTTGGGGAGAGAGGATGAGTGACTGTGCTGTTGGGGAGAGAGGATGAGTGACTGTGCTGTTGTTGTGTAGGTTGAAAAGGAGTACGAGAAGCTGAGGAAGCAGCGTCGCCATGGTAACAAGCCACGAGGGGCAGTGGGTGGAGCTACTAACCATCGTCGTGGAACAGTACGCAACACACCTCATCATGCCCTCACTGAGGAGATCAGTGACAGGATGAGGGCGGGGCTACTGAGCAAGGTGGTGGATCATATAGCACTGTTACTGGATGACTGGTTCACTGGAGTGAGACCACGATTTCTAGTGGTACCCTGCCCACACTGCTCAATCGTGAGCATGCTGTCATGAAATTAACTACTAGACTCTCTCTTTCTCTTTCAGGGTTTGCCATCAGGAGATGTTCCTCTCCAGCGTAGCTTCAGTGTCAACCCCAGGCTCCGCCCCTATCATCTGCTGGAGGCTCCTAAGCTCCCTCGTCCCAGTACTCTGCCATTCAATCGGCGAAGTGGTCGATCCCACGAAGAGGAGGAGGAGGGAGTGAGACAGTGTACGCTGTATGCATTCCAGTATGATGAGTGTATCGTGTTGGCTCGAGAACAAGAGAACCTCAAGTGCCCCATTCATGGAGACTTACCACTAGAGTACCTGGCACCTGATACCGTGAGTCACACCACACACGCACACACACACACACACACACACACACGCACACACACACACACACTCACACACACGTTCTCTACTGCATTGTTGTGCCATCTCTGTGTAGTTATTCTTGACTGAGGGGCGTGACATGTTGTTCAATCTAGAGGATGTACAGTGTGAGGAGATTATTGGTTCAGGTGCATTTGCTACTGTGTACAAGGCTAGACTGAGACACCATCGAAACAGCCAGGTCAGAGCAAGCATGAGCCATGATCATGAGTATCTAGCTCAACTTTTAGTGAATGACTTATGTAGTGTGCTACTAATGAAATCATTGGGCGAATATGATATGATTGTGTTCTTGATCCTCATCATGTTCTCTCTATAGCTTGATCCTCATCATGTTCTCTCTATAGCTTGATCCTCATCATGTTCTCTCTATAGCTTGATCCTCATCATGTTCTCTCTATAGCTTGATCCTCAACATGTTCTCTCTATAGCTTGATCCTCATCATGTTCTCTCTATAGCTTGATCCTCATCATGTTCTCTCTATAGCTTGATCCTCAACATGTTCTCTCTATAGCTTGATCCTCACCATGTTCTCTCTATATAGCTTGATCCTCATCATGTTCTCTCTATAGCTTGATCCTCAACATGTTCTCTCTATAGCTTGATGCTCAACATGTTCTCTCTATAGCTTGATCCTCAACATGTTCTCTCTATAGCTTGATCCTCAACATGTTCTCTCTATAGCTTGATCCTCATCATGTTCTCTCTATAGCTTGATCCTCAACATGGTATATAGCTTGATCCTCAACATGTTCTCTCTATAGCTTGATCCTCATCATGTTCTCTCTATAGCTTGATCCTCAACATGTTCTCTCTATAGCTTGATCCTCAACATGTTCTCTCTATAGCTTGATCCTCAACATGTTCTCTCTATAGCTTGATCCTCATCATGTTCTCTCTATAGCTTGATCCTCATCATGTTCTCTCTATAGCTTGATCCTCATCATGTTCTCTCTATAGCTTGATCCTCAACATGTTCTCTCTATAGCTTGATCCTCATCATGTTCTCTCTATAGCTTGATCCCCAACATGTTCTCTCTATAGCTTGATCCTCATCATGTTCTCTCTATAGCTTGATCCTCATCATGTTCTCTCTATAGCTTGATCCTCATCATGTTCTCTCTATAGCTTGATCCTCAACATGTTCTCTCTATAGCTTGATCCTCATCATGTTCTCTCTATAGCTTGATCCTCAACACGAGTATGTCGCTATCAAGGCACTCACTAAGAACCTGAAGGAGGATTTCGATGAGGACCTGGACGAGGGTAGGGAGGAGAGGAGTCGTAGCCAGTCCCATCCTCAGCGCCATCAGATCATCACAGGGTTCAATAACCTGAAGAAGGAGCTCTCCATATTGTCACCGCTCCGTCATGAGAACATCGTAGAGCTCATTGGAGTCACCTTGACACCGCTAGGACTCGTACTGGAGCTGGCCCCTCGAGACAGCCTCAGGTCCATACTGAAGGAGTTCGCTTTCGCTAGTCAGCGCCTGCAACCTGCCGCCATACAAGCTGTTATTATACAGGTGAGAACAGGGTTAAAGTTGAAATGCAAAAACGATTGTATCTTCATGTTCGTACAGGTAGCAGAGGCCCTCCAGTACTTGCACT
The DNA here is from genome assembly GCA_964017065.1 of Haliclona indistincta. Lineage (NCBI taxonomy): Eukaryota > Metazoa > Porifera > Demospongiae > Haplosclerida > Chalinidae > Haliclona > Haliclona indistincta. Next base: position 579,217 of record OZ024791.1, read on the forward strand.
ATCTACAGATTATATATCGTGATCTGAAGTGTGAGAATATCCTAGTGTGGCAGTTCCCATCTCCTCACACTAGTCTATCACCATCGATATCAGTCAACAAGGAGACTGTGTAAGCTACCCACCCACACTCGTCCATTTATTATCCTGAAACAATGTCTTGTAAAAACAGCGAGCGTTTTAGCTTATATCTTAGCAACGGAATTAATGCACGATCTCGGCGCTTCAAACGTTACTATGACCAGCAAAGACAGGGCTATTGCTAACTCAATTTTCGAAATTTGCGCAATATTCTGGGTTTTCCAAATTGGGTCACATATTGAGCCTAACATTTATCACTAAATTTGTGTTTAAATTCTCTCTCTCTCTCTCTCTCTCTCTATATATATATATATCCCTCTCTCTCTCTCTCTCCCTCTCTCTCTCTTTCTTCTCTCTCTCTCTCTCTCTCTCTCCCTCCCTCCCTCCCTCCCTCCCTCCCTCCCTCCCTCCCTCCCTCCCTCCCTCTCTCTCTCTCTCTCTCTCTCTCTCTCTCCCTGTCTCTCTCTCCTCTCTCTCTCTAGTTATATCAAGTTATCTGACTATGGCATCAGTCAGTATGCTGCTAATCATGGTGCTCGTGGTCTGGTTGGTACACCTGGGTTCATAGCCCCTGAGATACTCAAGTACCACGGCAAGGAGGCCTATAACAGCAGTGTAGACATCTTCTCCTTCGCTATGATGGTCTATGAGCTGATCACTAAACACATGCCCTTCCAGAACCTCACTCCTAACCAGGCTAACCAAGCCAATGAGAATGGAGCTAGGCCAACACTCAAGAAGAAGGTACAGCTCACTAGTGTGTGTATCCATACCTGAGCATTGTCCTTCTTCTTCAGGACCTGCCTTGTCCAGTACTGATCAGAGAGCTAATGGTATGGTGCTGGCAGCAAGACTATGATGAGCGACCATCAGCCAGCAGCATCATAGAGGTTGCCCATAGCGACCAGTTCCTCAGACTAGCTGACGCTATTCGTATCAACAACTTCCAGAGCCAAGCCACTGGATCGTGTTATCGTATAGTACGACGAAGATCATTACGGTAAGAAACAATATTAGTTTTGATGATGAAATAAACATTGAGTGATGACTATATATAATAGTTAGACAGCGCATCTGAGGATCTACGCAATTTAGAAGCCCAAGAGCCATTGCTATATAGCGTCCGAGCGTAGCGAGGGCTTCTACATTGCTTGGATGTGCTGTCTAACTGATTTAGACCATAGCAACAGCAAACAGAAATGACGCGAACGACGAGCAAAGACACACGATTGCTGTTAATAATATTCAGTAGAACTCCACGCACAGAACCGTAATCTGCGCTGTGTGGTGGGATTCATAGACCCACAGCTATGCAACCTGATTGGTCAACATCGCTTAGCTGTGGTGTAATGTATAGTATGAGTGCTGACTATATTGTACACTACAGGTTCCAGCGTCAAGCTGTCCAATCATATGGATCACCATCCTGGTCACCTGCTCACAGTATTAACCCTTTCCTCTCTATGCCTGGGTTCGGCAAGCGACGAGGGGTCCCTAAGGACACTATGCTCAAGTACCATCACACGATAGGTGGTAACCCCTCGTACTTCAGGTTCGGCAGCATCGCTACATCAGGGGCGTGGTGCTCAGGGGCGGAGTCGGGCTATCAGTCACAGGGAACACAAGCATCGGACACACGAAGAGCACAGTCACAGGAAACACAATTGCAAGGATCGGATGCTCAATCACAAGCAAGCTCACAGGTATCACAGTCGCAAGGAACAGAAAGATCGGACATGCAGCCGCCAGACACAAGTACACCCGGAGCACAGTCACAGGGAACATTAGCCTCGAGCAAGTCAGGCAGTAGTGTGTACAAGAGTGCGTGTAGCTCACTGGCAGAGCCTCCACAGCGACGAGTGGATAGGATTAGTGATAATAGCAGCAGCAGTGGCGCTATTGCTCCCCCTCCCCCTCTGCTGTTTGACCGGTCACCTCACGAGGAGGATGAAGATGATGAAGAGATGGTGTTTGAGGTGTGGGTAGTATCAGCTGCTCCTCATTGCTCAGTAGCTACTGTCATTGAGTACTGTGGACAATTCATCAGTATTGAGGTGCGTTGTTAGTTTCACTGTTATTGATGAATTCTCAAGTCTGTCTCTCCTACTGCTTGCCTGGTTCTCATCTCTCTTGAGCATTAGACATACATCATAACACTCATTATTCTCTCTCTCTCTCTCTCTCTCTCTCTCTCTCTCTCTCTCTCTCTCTCTCTCTCTCTCTCTCTCTCTCTCTCTCTCCCTCCCTCCCTCCCTCCCTCCCTCCCTCCCCTCCCTCCCCCTCCCTCCCTCCCTCCCTCCCTCCCTCCCTCCCTCTCTCTCTCTCTCTCTCTCTCTCTCTCTCTCTCTCTCTCTCTCTCTCAGGATATTGATCTCGGTGACTCTCCTGTGTTGTGTATTCAGATGGTAGAGGACAAGGTGTGGGTGGGGTTCCAGATTGGGTACCTGTGTGTATACGATGCTAACACTCACCAGTCATTGCTCCAGTCCTGGGTGCGCCAGGGAATACCTGTACTGTGCTTAGCCTCTCTACCATGCATGGGCAAGATGTTCGTTGGACTAGATGATGGCTCAGTCTACTCCTTCAGTGACAGCATTTCTCCTTTCATTAGCTTCGAGGCAGAGAGGACCCTCAAGCCTCTTGCTGTGTTTGAGGAGCATGGACAGATGGCGGCTACATTGGTGGTAGTGCCTCGACAAGGAGAGGATGATAAGGTCTGCTATGATCTCTGGGTGGGACAGACGAACATGTCGGTCGTCATACTGAACTCCGATACACTGGAACCTCTCATGTACCTGGACAACCCTCTAGACCACACACCCTGCCCAACCTACCTCACTCAGCTGACCTACTCTCATCTGACCTCTAACATACCATCTGATGCCTTCAAGAGAGAAGGGTTAGCTAGCAAACCAGTGCTGTCCCCAGTATGGCACAGAACAAGAGTGGACGTGTACGCTGCTCTACAACATGGACGCTGCATCACACGATGGAACGCTAATAGAAGAGAGATAGTGGAGTGCATGGACTGCAGACAGCTACTAACAGAGGGAGAGACAGGTGAGGGAGAGTGTGTGAAGGTGGGGCTCTGTGAGCGTATGTGCATAATGTGAAAGTGGATGAGAGTGAGGTGTACTAGAGAGAGCAATGGAGAGCAGAGTATGTGATCACTGTTCTTCTACCGGCACAGGTGATGTTGGTATCTCAGCGCTGTATTTCTGTGATAATTTCCTCTACATTGGTTTTGCCGAGGGTCAGGTGATCATCATGGACGCCATCAGCTTCAAGCCACTGACCATCCTGCGCTGCCATCGTAGTCAAGTCCGTTCCTTCCTCCCGATCAACCTGTCTCTCCTGCAGTCTCGAGCCTCCTCCACCACCTCCACTCCTTCACACAAGACCTCCACCTCTTCCTTCAGTCCTCTACACACTGCCTCGCCATTACTATCACCATATAGGACTGGTCTACTGCAGGTGAGTGGAACTGTGGAATCCTTGACAGTAACAATGTCATTGCCTTCTCTCTCTCTCTCTCTCTCTCTCTCTCTCTCTCTCTCTCTCTCTCTCCCTCCCTCCCTCCCTCTCTCTCTCTCTCTCTCTCTCTCTCTCACTCTCTCTCTCTCCAGTTGATGAGTTTTGGAACAGGGTTCAAGGCGTACTATGAGAGTACTGATACACTGGACTATAGTGAGTCTGCCTTCCTGCTCGTATGGGAGGCGGGGGAGTGGGAGGGGTCTAGCACCACCAATCAATACACTGTTTGAATCTATCATCACCTGTTTGAACTCACTTTCAAATTTTGTATACAGGTCTATCATTTTTATAGTTATTTGCTTTAAAATAATGGACGTCTCACTCTTGTATTATAATAAAATTTTATCAAAATTGTTCAATCACAGTTAGCGCTGGCTGGGATCAAAAGTAACTGCAATGATTTTCATGTTGTGATTTTGATACCAGTGCATGCATATGCATTGCCAAAGCAATCTTTATGAACGCCCACATACAATTACGTGGGCGTGAAGAAGTACATGTGGTCAGAACCTTGCAACAACGCGTCAGTCAGTGATGAAGCAGTCCTAGCCATGGGCTCTCACAGCATCCGCAGAAGCCATGCTTCTACCAACAGTGCCCATGGCTTCTCCTCGGCAAAAACACTGAAGCTGACTAAGGTGCTTGGTGAGTTCTTGTTCTGTTGTTCAGCTACCCAGTGAGTCTGCAGTTGCAGGCTAGCTAGACATACATGTATGCTATCACTTCTCTCAGCGAGAAGGAGAGAGGTGATGGTGACGACAGAGAGGTGGTCAGCTCCTAAACTGGCCAACCTCAAGATTACAGCAATTCCCTACTAACTGGTTCCGTCTAGTACCTACTGTCTACCTAGCTAGCTACGTTTTGCTGGCCTTGACCTCATCTAGGGCTAGCAATTCTTAAGGGTGCAGACCCTAACAACCATTAACTTATTCAGGAATGTACAAGTTGGACATTATTACACACCACAAATGATATTCACTGTTTATACAAGCACATTAACAATACTAATAAGTGACAGTAGCCAGGCAAGATCGCGAACAATACATTCCTCAATAAAACTCTGTCTGTGGCCTTCAGAATAGACCCAAACTTGGATATATGACTATTAGCGACCAGATAAAGGCCTTAACGTAGAGTTTTTTTAATAAACACACTCTGAGTAGGAAAACCACGAGGTAAGCAGCTCATAATCGCACTTTCAAGCACAATACACGAAAAAGCTCTACGTTACTGCCTTCGCCTTGTTGAAGTACGTATATATCCCAAATCTGAAGTTCTACTGCCTGAGTGAACGAAAGTTTTATTAGCCTAAGCGTTGTATCTAGCCGCGCCCGTCACGTTTCCGTCTGGCACTTTCAGCGCTCATAGTTTGCAATGTTCGCCAGTCTTGTAGCATAGGTCTTTGGTTTCTTGGAATATCAGCAGTAGTTTCTGAGATACAGTCCCCTAGCAACCAGCCAAAAATACATGCGTGGGCGTGACACTGCACCCTTAAGGCTATCTTCTGCAAATTCGTACTTGAAAATTGTAACCAGACTTAAAAGTTAACCAAGTAGGGATGAAACAGGACTCACAGTATTTGCTGTCACATGCATTGACCATGATAGAAACTATACTTTAAAAATAATTTTGTAAAATAATACACAAATAAAAGTACAGAAAACAATTTGTGACTACAGTTATACACATACTACATTAATTTCTAATTGTGTCTTTTCTTGGATAGATATAACCAATTGTGTACATAAGTGCTCCGAGCACAGCAAGCTGGCAGGAGAGTGTTACAATGAACAAGTTTAAGTCATCACTACTCCACAAATAACACAGATCAAAAACACTAAACATCACAAACAGTATAGTTGCAAATAAAACAGACCTATAGCTATGGTGCGATGATATGATAATAGCTATGACGGTGATAATAGTCAATGATGTAGTGATAAATAATACTATTGAAAACTCTGTATTGTGATGATGTAAGTAATAAGTTACTACAGAAATCATACTAACAACTTTCCAAACTATTCTCATGTTAATTATTTTGTGATTCTTCAATAATAGTCCAAAGAGCACATGAAATGAAGTAATAATCAAATTCATAAATAAAATGCTAATAAAAGACGCCTGCCATTCTATTACAATTATGTTTGCACTAAAAGCTTGACGCAATGTAAAAAGAAAAGACCCAGAAATAAGATATTTAGAAAATGAAAACGAGCTTTTACCATAATACTGCATGTAATACTTCAGTGCATCAAATACAATACATAAACCAAGCACTAACATGAGTATAAAGATATTTCCAAATGTGATGTAAATAATGAATGATGCAAAAACCCAAATAACTAAAAAATAAGGAACACCAGTGGAGAAATACAATAGATACTTGTGCAGCTGGAGGCTGTGCTTATAAAAGTAATCCAAACTCAATTCTGTATAAAGCGTTAACTTACAAAAACACTTAACCAACCACATTGCGGTCGTGTATTGTGAGAACAATGGAGCAGTGATGAATAATTCATGAGATCCCTGTAAATAATTCATTTAATAATAATTTTGAAATGCGAATTACTTACCAGAGTGGATATGATCTGGCTGATGGATGTCACTGTTCGAATATCATAGACTAAACATAGCCACAAAATTGTTGGAATTAAAACCATGAACACTGGCCAAATCAACAAAAATATAGATGACGCATAGAATGATTTAAATACAAGAATGATTTCCATTATAAAGGATATCAAAAAGCAGCATTTTGCCATCCAGAACCATATCTGCAAGAATGAATTATGATGAATGCATGCGTGGCTGGTATTGTTTCAAGGAATTTAAATTCATTTGGCTGGGCCGGGCTGAATGAAAGTACATAATGTGCAATCTTTTGTGATAGTTACGGTGACAAATTTAAACATCAAGTGAAAAAACTGGTGTCATAGTTTCGTGCAGGCACTGCATGCTCGCGTTAAGGCGCTAGGCTCGCTTAAAAAGAAGAAAAGGAAGATGACAAAACTTAATTTTGACCTGTTCCAGGTTCGTCAGTTTAGCAAAGTGTTCGAGCAATCTCTGTGCTATTATAGAGATGGGGCAACGCCATAGAGCCGATCTAAGTGTCTTTGAACACGTGCAATTCATCACCAAGTGAAACATAAGTGTTTGAATGCTAATGCATTGAATGTAGCTGCCATCTTGTTTTCCGTCAATCCCTGCATAGGGAGGCACTACCGTGCCTCCCTAATGGTTGTTTTGCTATTATGCATCACAGCGTAAGCGGTATATATGTGACATGACAAGAGGTCTCATCTGATGGAACTTATTCAAACTAGAGCGAATCATGCAGCTACATGTATGAATGAGGTGTTGTAAACTCACATTATTAGAATGAAGGTCACCACTTGTGTCAGCTGTATAGAACAAGATAACAGTCAAATATACTAATAGTAGCTATGGATTCTTACCAATAGGGACCACTTGTGTGACCATCACATTTGCTAGTGATTCAAGCTCAGGAAGCTGTTTCATAACATTACTAACATTGATGAGTGCTTGTCTTGGGTTTTGGTGACGAAAGATGTGAGTCTCAATCCGATACCACAGTATGACAGCTTTGTCATGCTGTGAGCTGGGAACCAGCAAGAAATTTCTTGAACGATAGGTAATGATTCCTTGGCTGTACATTGCAATAGCTAGTCGTACTGGGTCTACTGTAGCCTGGATCAGCTTAGGTGAGTACAAATGAATGATACCAGACTCTTGTGAATACTCCCACTCCTCTGTACAACATAATGAAGCCATTGCATGTGGAAATTCTTAGCAGTTATTGGTGCATAACTACTAAATAATGTACCTAGCCATGTGAACCTAAAGATAGTCTATTTTAGTGATACCTCAGCTAACCAAAACACATGCACTCTGTTTTCTAAATAAGGCTGTATGGCTTATGAATAATACTATTGTATGTGAAGCCAAAGTGGGTTCACTTGCACCCATTGAACCTCCTAGATCCACAACCATCTTAAATAAAAAACTTACCCAAATCTTCATCATCACATGACAGTTCAATTGTCTCAGCAATCAGATGGACTAACTCACTCTTAGTGACTCTTAGTGACCGCCAACTTAGAAAGGTTGGTCGTATCTCATCTGTTGAGTTCACCAACTCAGACACCTGGAGACGTATGGGGTTCTCATCAAAGCCAGACAGTGCATTGGAAACAGTATTGTTTACTTAATTTTCGCTTGTCAAAATTACACTGGATAACACCTTACTGTACTGTACTAGATTATTGTAATACAAGGCAGATTCGAATTTGATGACACAATGCACGATTTTGTTGTAGGCTACTTCGTAGCTTGTTGTGCACAACAAAATTGCAAAATTGTATTGTTGCCAGCACAGCTTAAATCTTACTATGATTGCACCATAGATGTCTGCAGTGCTGAAGCTCTGAGTGAGTGAGTGAGTGAGTGAGTGTTGTTGTGTTTGTAAAATGAAGCCAGCAGCTCTAATGTATTTACCTTTCTAATGGTCACTTCTGTACCACCAATAGTCAGTTTGATGACACCAACATCTGCTAACTTGTGGGCATTGCTTGTTGCTAGTCTCACTAAATCCTTCATCAGATGTTGAGGAGCACAGCACACGACCACAACGCTACCAACTTCAATAACCACGATTTGAACACGATCAGCCAATTGTCCAAAACACATCTGCAGAACATCACGAATATCCTTCATCGTCTTTTCAATACTGTTCCACTGCAGCTGAAAGACTATCTCGTCAGAGGTGAGGATGTATTGGGAATAGTCTTCACGAAATGATCTGATGTATGAGTGATTGTGAAGAGTGTGCTGACAAAATGAGTCCAGTGTCTTGCGATATTCCTCTACTTCTTGTTTCATTTCCTTTAGATCGAATTTATTGGCAATAACTTTAAAGTAACCCACGTCAGTAAGCGATGATTTGTTGCGTATAACTTCCATCACGTCATCAGTTGTGATAGCATCTTCGAGAGGAATGACAAGCTCAGGAAAGGTTCGACAAAGATATTTTTTGAGATCAGCTGTGGGGACGTGTGTCTGCAATGCCACACATGAAAAATCAAACATTCTGCCAAAGCCATTTTGAAGATCAATGAAATCTTCCTTATACTCAGCAGACACAGTATACCTCCATCCTGTCAATAGTGTGTAGTACAATGTTATTCATAAATACTTACACATATAGAATAATCACCTTTCTTTTCTCTTAGTCTTTCAGTTGGTCCAGGAGCTGCTTTCAGTTCTCCTGCATGTACATACACATCATTATTATTATTCTATGGGTTGTGATTTAACTTACTTAGTTCATTTTTCATCTTCTTTGCTAGATTAGCTGTCTCAGGACTATCCTCCAACACACTCATGAACACTTGAAATACTTCGGGCTTATTATGAATAGAAGCAGTGACTGCTGTTAGTATGGCGTTGCTGTTCTGGAGTTGGCTCCTTCCTAGCGTACTGACTTCAGAAACAAGAGTGCTAGCAACCACGCCTTCTTGTACAAGTTTAGCTGCGACAGAAAGTGGATTGATAATCGACTGTTGCAGGTCGTCGTAATGGTTCTGGATAACGCTTTCCTCTGCTGTAGGCTGGCTCCATATTCTTCCCATTTCAGAATGTATGTTTAAAGATAGCTGGTCTTCCTCTCTCCCAAGCACGCGCCCAAGCAGGATGAAAATGGTTATTATAATATTTATAACTATTATAATAACAAGTCGTGAATAACAAAATTAATGATTATTTTATACAGCACGTGAACAGTCTCAGGGTAACTGATCAAATGCCTGCAGAGAGAGTGTGATGATCAGTCAATATTATCATATCACATACCATACGGAAGGATCGCTCATGTTGGAAGTGTTGCTGCTTTGTCATTTTATGGACCTCATCCACTTTCTGCTGTAAGAGACCTGTGCGAGACCAATAATGGTGAACACATATAGCAAAGCGTCTAAACTTCCACACAGAGACACACACATGTCAGTGAGACACAAAGAAAGAAAAACTCTTAAACTTAGTTGAGAGCTCAAAAGAGTGAGTACTGACCAGTATTGCGATCGATCCAGTTCAGAGTGTCCGCGTGAGCATTCAGTATCTTGACAATCTGTGCCAACTATAATATGAGAATATAACTATAGCATCAACCAATCAGATTGCTTGGCTCACATGACTGTCCTCCTCATGAGCCGAGGTAGCTGCATTCATCTGCTCAATGACCTCCTTCAGGTCCTGCCCCATCCTGCGGAGCTGAGAGTCTACTCTGTCCACCATACCATAGCTAGGGAGAGGGGGAGAGAGAGAGGGAGAGAAAGGGAGGGAGAGAGAGAAAGGGAGGGAGAGAGAGAGAGGGAGAGAAAGGGAGGGAGAGAAAGGGAGGGAGAGAGAGAAAGGGAGAGAGGGAGAGAGAGGGGGAGGGATGATTAGTATTGAGAGGGTGTGTGTGGTGCTAACATATGAGCTCTCTCAATGTCAGCGTGCTGGCTGGACGACAGAGAAGGCAGCTGCTGAAGTGACTGCTCTAGAGTGGATACAATCTCCTCTAGCTCATTCTGCTGAGTGCCGATCAGGTCTAACTCATTGTCAAGCCTTGGAGAGAGAGAGAGTGATAACATGTACAGCTATATGAGGGTGGTACTCACCTCTTCTGGCTAGTCTTGATGGTCTCCACCTCCTTGTGAAGGGAGATGATACGTTCCCCATTGCTCTGCAGTAGTGAGTCCCACTGTCCTACTAGCTGAGCTTGCTGCAGGAACAGTCTCTCCTGGTTCTGAAGGTCTTTACTCCACTACACAATAATTAGAGTTTTAACACATTACCACACACATCACGTACCGAGTTCACTAGCTCTTCAAGTTCCTTGTATGTATATTTCTTGGCTCCTCCCCCAGCTCCTGTAGCAGTCTGACTAGTAGTGGTTGGTTGCTGTAAACCAGTCAATCCAGAGCCTTGTGCGGTCACTTTACTGGTTAGTCCAGTGGTTTGTGGTTGAGTAGCAGTGATTGTACTAGTCAGACCAGTTTGCTGAGGACCAGGTAAGCTAGTCAGACCTGTCAAACCAGTAAGACCAGTCTGTTGTTGTGTGGTGGCTGGTTTAGTAGTCAGGCTTGGTTGAATACTGGTAGGTAGACCAGTCAAACCAGTTAGTCCTGATGGACGCTGTTGCTGTAATCCAGTCAAACCAGTTGACTGCTGCTGCTGGCCTTGCTGTTGTAAACCAGTCAGACCTGCCGGTCTCTGTTGCTGTAACCCGGTTAAACCAGTTGACTGCTGCTGTTGGCCTTGTTGCTGTAACCCGGTCAGACCTGTTGGTTGTTGGCCTTGCTGCAAGCCCGCCGGTCGCTGTTGTTGAAGTCCAGTTAAACCAGTTGGCCGCTGTTGTTGGCCTTGTTGCTGTAGTCCAGTCAGGCCTGTTGATTGTTGTTGGCCCTGTTGCTGTAACCCAGTCAGTTGTAATCCAGTCAGGCCAGTTGGCCGCTGTTGTTGGCCTTGCTGCTGTAGTCCGGTCAGGCCTATTGACTGCTGTTGTAATCCAGACAAACCAGTCAGACCTGTTGGCCGCTGTTGTTGCAAACCAGTTAAACCGGTCAGACCAGTGGACTGTTGTTGGCCTTGTTGCTGTAATCCAGTTAAACCAGTCAAACCTGCTGGTCGCTGTTGGCCTTGCTGCTGTAGTCCAGTCAGGCCTATTGACTGCTGTTGTAATCCAGACATACAAGTCAGACCTGTTGGCCGCTGTTGTTGTCCTTGCTGCTGTACTCCGGTCAGGCCTATTGACTGCTGTTGTAATCCAGACATACCAGTCAGACCTGTTGGTCGCTGTTGTTGCAATCCTGCCAATCCACTAGTCGTCAGACCTGTTAGACCAGTAGGCCTCTGTTGCTGTTGCTGTGTAGCAGCAGATAAGCTGGTTAGACCAGTTCCTTGTGCAGCTAAACCAATTTGTAGTTGACCAGTTGTGGGCTGAGTGAGGTTTAGCTGTGAAGGCTGGGACATTCGTAAACCTGCATGAAGGAGAGACAGCACTTATGATCTACTGTTCTGTACTTAAAGATAGATCATGTAATAACAGAACTCTCAAGTTCAAAAACAATGAACACAGATTCAAATTATCTTTTTTGGGGCCAGCTACTGCAACAAGTGTACTGTATAGTAATACACAATAGTGGCTCTGATCTACTACCAAGCTGTCTAGTGGCTCTGATCTATTACCAAGATGTCTAGTGCTATGTTAGGGGTCTACTACCAAGCTGTCTAGTGCTATGTTAGGGGTCTACTACCAAGCTGTCTAGTGCTATGTTAGGGGTCTACTACCAAGCTGTCTAGTGCTATGTTAGGGGTCTACTACCAAGCTGTCTAGTGCTATGTTAGGGGTCTACTACCAAGCTGTCTAGTGCTGTGTTAGGGGTCTACTACCAAGCTGTCTAGTGCTATGTTAGGGGTCTACTACCAAGCTGTCTAGTGCTGTGTTAGGGGTCTACTACCAAGCTGTCTAGTGCTATGTTAGGGGTCTACTACCAAGCTGTCTAGTGCTGTGTTAGGGGTCTACTACCAAGCTGTCTAGTGCTGTGTTAGGGGTCTACTACCAAGCTGTCTAGTGCTATGTTAGGGGTCTACTACCAAGCTGTCTAGTGCTATGTTAGGGGTCTACTACCAAGCTGTCTAGTGCTATGTTAGGGGTCTACTACCAAGCTGTCTAGTGCTGTGTTAGGGGTCTACTACCGAGCTGTCTAGTGCTGTGTTAGGGGTCTACTACCAAGCTGTCTAGTGCTATGTTAGGGGTCTACTACCAAGCTGTCTAGTGCTGTGTTAGGGGTCTACTACCAAGCTGTCTAGTGCTGTGTTAGGGGTCTACTACCGAGCTGTCTGGTTCCGTACAAGTTTACACTATTTTCCCTGTTTTGCCTTCATAGATGGGGTAAAAGAGTGTGGGGGGTACACTGTTGTTCTCCTTCTTGTTACTACGGAAGAAAAGAGTGTGGGGTACACTGTTTTTCTCCATCTTAATGAAGGAAGAAAAGAGTGTGGGTATACTGTTTTTCTCCATCTTAACGAAGGAAGAAAAGAGTGTGGGGGTACACTGTTTTTCTCCATCTTAATGAAGGAAGAAAAGAGTGTGGGGTACACTGTTTTTCTCCGGGTGTAGGTAAAATAAGAAACGAAACAGGAAACCCCGCCCACCCATAATTACTACTAAAAACCTTTGGGTATTGGTAAAACCAGGAATGAGGGAACGGGGAATGTGCATTGAGTGGGCATGGTCTCGCACTAAACCCTAAACCCAAGACCCTAAAAACCTTCTCCTAACTGCGCAAAGTTGGGAGGGTCGTCCTAAACCGGGCCTTCGGCCCTTGGTAAGCCTAAGGATCGTCGGGAAGGTAGTCCTAAACCGGGCCTTCGGCCCTTGGTAAGCCTAAGGATTGTCAGGAGGGTCGTCCTAACCGGGCCTTCGGCCCTTGATACGCCTAAAGATCGTCGAGAGGGTCGTCCTAAACCAGGCCTTCGGCCCTAGCAAAGATCGTCAGGAAGTATGCCAACCTAACGGCACCCAATATTCTGGGCGACCTAGTATTCTCTGGGAGACCTAGTATTCTGATGAGCATTTTCAGAGTGGGACTGGTGGGCTGTGCCAACTTTTGCTTATGCTCCGAATTTCTCCGTCATTTCTCGTTCGCCGTTCCTCATTCCTGGTTTTACCACAACCCAAAACCTTCGCCTAACGGCGCCCAGTATTTGCCTAATGTGCCAAGTATGGACCTAACGGTGCCCAGTACTATTCTGGCACGTTAGGCGAATACTGGGCGCTGTTAGATGAATACTGGGCGCCGTTAGGCGAATACTCTTCAAGATTAACAAAGGTATTATCATTATGCCTGATGCGCCTGTCCTTGCAAGATCGCTGCCAGTCAGTCACTGGTCATTCTACTTCCTACGATTCCTCCTTTTTCCATCTTCCATTGCCATGTGGAACAATCTTCCTGTGGACATTCGGGAGAGTTGTACTGTTTTTTTCCTTCAAAAAATCTGTGGCTCTAATATCTAACTTACAGGGTACTATTTAAGATTAGCATTTTTGCTATTTTTGGTATCCTTGCTACATGCAAAATTATTATAAAAAAGAGTACTGGGCACCGTTAGGCGAATACTGGGCACTGTTAGGCAAATTCTGGGCACCATTATTAGGTGAAGGTTTTAGGGTCTTGGGTTTAGGGTTTAGTAGTAATTATGGTCGGGCGCAGTTTCCTGTTTTGTTTCTTGTTTTACCTACACCCGGAGAAAAACAGTGTACCCCACACTCTTTTCTTCCTTCATTAAGATGGAGAAAAACAGTGTACCCCCACACTCTCTTCTTCCTTCGTTAAGATGGAGAAAAACAGTATACCCACACTCTTTTCTTCCGTAGTAACAAGAAGGAGAACAACAGTGTACCCCCCACACTCTTTTATCCCTTCATAGACGGCAGCGTCATAGTAACAGTGTAGTTTTATCCTATCCCGAGCTGTCTAGTGCTATGTTAGGGGTCTACTACCAAGCTGTCTAGTGCTATGTTAGGGGTCTACTACCAAGCTGTCTAGTGCTGTGTTAGGGGTCTACTACCAAGCTGTCTAGTGCTATGTTAGGGGTCTACTACCAAGCTGTCTAGTGCTATGTTAGGGGTCTACTACCGAGCTACTAACCATACCACCAAGTGAAGTAGCTTACCAGTGTTTGGAGTACCCAGTGAGCCCAGCTTCAACCCTCCTCCTCCCAGCTGAGGTGGTGTAGCTTGCTGCTGTTGTCCTAACTGGAGACCACCTGTAATGATAGTATGGTTCAAACACTAGTGAGCCTGTCTGTGACTCACCACCTATGCCTAGTCCTTGTTGTTGCTGTAGTCCTCCTAACTGGAGTCCTCCTGTAATGATAATATGGTAGTAAGCCTCTATAGTATGTGCCTCTATAGTATGTGCCTCTATAGTATGTGCCTCTATAGTGTGTGCCTCTATAGTGTGTGCCTCTATAGTGTGTGCCTCTATAGTATGAGCCTCTATAGTATGAGCCTCTATAGTATGAGCCTCTATAGTATGTGCCTCTATAGTATGTGCCTCTATAGTATGAGCCTCTATAGTATGAGCCTCTATAGTATGAGCCTCTATAGTATGTGCCTCTATAGTATGTGCCTCTATAGTATGAGCCTCTATAGTATGTGCCTCTATAGTATGTGCCTCTATAGTATGTGCCTCTATAGTATGTGCCTCTATAGTATGTGCCTCTATAGTATGTGCCTCTATAGTATGAGCCTCTATAGTATGAGCCTCTATAGTATGTGCCTCTATAGTATGTGCCTCTATAGTATGTGCCTCTATAGTATGAGCCTCTATAGTATGTGCCTCTATAGTATGTGCCTCTATAGTATGAGCCTCTATAGTATGTGCCTCTATAGTATGTGCCTCTATAGTATGAGCCTCTATAGTATGTGCCTCTATAGTATGTGCCTCTATAGTATGTGCCTCTATAGTATGTGCCTCTATAGTATGTGCCTCTATAGTATGAGCCTCTATAGTATGTGCCTCTATAGTATGTGCCTCTATAGTATGTGCCTCTATAGTATGTGCCTCTATAGTATGAGCCTCTATAGTATGTGCCTCTATAGTATGTGCTTCTATAGTATGTGCCTCACCACCACCTATGCCCAGTCCTTGTTGTTGCTGTAATCCTCCTATCCTCAATCCTGCTGCTTGTGGCTGGCCTAGGCCTGGAGAACAAGACACACAATGGCAGGAGCCGTCTCTTAGTAGCACTCACCACCAGCTCCCAAGCTAGGGTTGAAACCAGTAGACATTAATACCACGATGAGTATCACGTGAGCTACTGAGCTTACAAAATTTGAGTTTAAAATAATTATTGGAGAAGAAGGAGCTCGTTTTTTGTTCGACAGGCAGTTTCTGATTCGCTCTGACATGACTCGTAGCGGATTATAGATCCATCCGCGGATCTATCTCACTAATTGTCCACTCGGATCTCATGGATCTCCATGGCTGAACGAGTAGCTGAATCTTGTGTTCCTCTCTCAGTCGCTGGATACGAGAATGTGTTTGTGGATTCTATTCCAGACACTCTCTCCTGTCCCGTATGCCTCCTCCCGTTCCGGGACCCTCACCTCGTCAGCTGCTGCGGTGCAAAGTTTTGTGAACCGTGCATTGGTAGAATGAAGGCTGCCGGTCAGCCATGCCCGCTGTGTAAACAGGAATTTGTGTCTTTGCTGGACCGAGGAGATCAGCGTAAGGTAGTGTGATCCACTGCAATGAGTCAGTGTGTCACTCATCGCCTGCAGGTACTGAACCTTAATGTCCGTTGCTCCAATCAGAAGGATGGTTGCCAGTGGGTGGGTGAGCTACGCCATGCAGTCTCTCATGAGAGAGAGGAGTGTGGGTGGGCAGTGGTGGAGTGCAGCTACCAGTGTGGCGCTCACCTCCCTCGCAGACTGATGGAGAAACACGAACATGACGTGTGCCCACAGCGACCAATGGACGTCAAACTAGAGACTTTTATGAAGAAAATGGAGGAACGACACCAGAGAGAGAAGAAAGAGATGGACAGCAAGATGGCTGAGCAGAAGAAAGAGATGAGGAGAAAGATGGCTGAGCAGAAGAAAGAGATGGAGAGCAAAATGGCTAACCAAAAGAAAGAAATGGAACGCAATATGGCTGAGCAGAAGAAGGAGATCTTGAGCAATATGGCTGAGCGGAAAGAGATGCTGAGCAAAATGGCTGAACAGAAGAGAGAGACCTTGAATAAGATGGTTGAGCACACGAAGGAGATGAAAAAGATAGAAAGCAAGATGACCGAACAGGATAAGATGATACAAGAGATGGAAAGCAAGATAACTAGGCAAAATAAAGATCTTTACCATCAGAGATAGTCAAGAGAAGATGAAGGTCAGTAATAATCATTCCAAGGAGCATACAATTTCAAACAGTGCTGTGAAAATATTTCAACAGCTCGGTACATTGCAAATCTTCCTTATAAGGTAGTTTTTAGCCTTAATTGCGGCCATGTTTAAGTGTATGCTGCACAATAATTGTATAATAATGTTTGCATGCAAACCAGCATCTGATTGTTACTTGGTTATACGCTCCTTGGAAAGACTTGGTATAATGTTGCAGGAAGAGTGTACTATTAAAAATTCTGTAATGAAGGAGTCACTGATCAGTGTGACAACAGTGACTGATATAGAAGAGGTCATTCCACTATTGAGAGGTAAAATTAATAATGATAAGTTCAACCGACGACTGTCATTGTATTGTTATTAGGTATCTTGATCAGTTCTCATCATGTACCCATTGAGTTCATCATGACCCAGTACACCACACACAAGAAGAATAATGATGAGTGGTATAGCCCACCATTCTATACTGGACCAGGAGGATACAAGATGTGTATCAGAGTGGATGCTAATGGGTGTGGTGATGGCACTGGTACTCATGTGTCTGTGTTTGTGTGTCTCATGAGAGGAGAATATGAAAGAAAATTAAAAAGATTTCTATCGAAATCAAAAGGATGTAGGGTTGTGAAATCTACCACTGGTCAACAATGTAAACTAACAAGGAACAAGCATGGAATGGTAACACGATTGACTTGCTAACAGACCATAGATCCCTACATCAGTGGCTGCTGTAGTTGACTATAGCTAGTTCAGCTTAGCTTGTTGCTGTTGACTGACACCTGACATGCATTCAGCTTGTGACAGCTTATGTACAGCCACTGATGTAGGGATCTATGGTCTGTTAGCAAGTCAATCGTGTTACCATTCCATGCTTGTTCCTTGTTAGTTTACATTGTTGACCAGTGGTAGATTTCACAACCCTACATCCTTTTGATTTCGATAGAAATCTTTTTAATTTTCTTGTTTGTGTCCTTTTTTCTTTTTCAGTGAAGTACAGTTCAATATCATGCAATTACTGTGCCATCTTTGTTTCCACCATTGGTTTGGTTTTCCTGTTGTTGATGGCTTTTCTTTATTATTAAAAATTTTAAACTTGTAGCTAAATAATTGTTATGTTGTAGATATCAGCTCGCCTACGCATGCATGAATACCGATGAATACAGTGCATACGAGCCCCGCCCTCACTGGTTTACGGCGGTTATAATTATCTGGCAAGGCAGAATGGTGATTCTGCGCTTGCTAGCTTACCGTTCTTCGAAGACTCCAGACATATTATGTGTTCTCCGTGATCTATACGGCGTGGCGATTGTGCTTGGTCACGTGCGCTTGGTCACGTGTGCTTGGTCACAGCTTGGTCACGTGCGTATTGCGCAATCACTATAATTATTAATGGCGTCTAACACTTAGCTCACAATGGATCACGATCGAGAAATCGCGGAATTTATATCGCCGTTTCGCTAAAAATTAATTTCAAAAGGCACATGCCAGGAGAATTTCACGACTGTTCGTGGGTGTTTTGGTCTCGGCACTGCTCACGTAAAGGTGCTACACATGTAGGCGAGTGGAAGAAAGAAAGAAAGAAGAAGAAAGAAGAAAACGAAGATGACGAAACTCGATTTTCACCGTTTCCAGGTTCGTCACTTTAGTAACAATCTCGAGCAATCTCCTTGCTACTGTAAGATGGGGCAACGCCAGATAGCAGATTTAAGTGTCTTTGGACGTATAAAATTCTTCACCAGGCGAAATATCAGCGTTTGAACGCTAATACATTGTATGTAGCCGCCATCTTGTTTTCTCGTTCAACCCTACATAGGGAGACACTACCGTGTCTCCCTAATAGTAAGCTAGTGTGGCCATTCAGAGGAGACATCACAATACAACTAGTAAACCACAACAATGATCAATATCATTATGAGAGGACTGTGCCCTTTAATGATGCCGCAATAACTAATGGTGCATCTAACAGAGTGGAGAGAAAAATGATACTAAAGGATGGGGTTATTATGAGTTTGTAGATCATTCAAGGATAAAGTTGACCCGCAGAACGTATAATATCAATGATTGTCTGACATTCAGAATAACTAAAATAGTGTGCACTAGCTCTGTTTAGCATTGTGTCATAATCAGCCATTGTCATAGATTTTCATAACCATAATATCAATAATTATTATGATCTATTGTCTCTACACAGTCACTAGTTCAATATTCAATTGATAATAATAAATTATTATTCAACAACTTCTGCATGTACTAGAAAGTTCACTGGTATTTGTTAAATTACAAAATGACCAAGTTTCATGACATGCATGTGTGTTGCTTCTTCCATGCATTGCTTGATTATGGTGTTTGCAAAGAAACACTAGTGTCCACTGCTAGTGTCTGAACTAAATTGCAACTGATCCACCCAGGCTGTGCTGAGTATAGCTGTACTGGTAGTGAAGGACAGCTGGTCCTCTGGAGCAGAGTAGCCATCTCCTGCTAAATGGTATCCAAACAGGAGGAGTGGTACGATGCGTAGGAATGTCTTGGTGTCCTCCACCTCCTCATTGGTGAATGGTCCTCCATATTTATTCTTCCCCAGGTCAATACGGCGTGGAATATCCTCCTCCCAGCTGTATAGGTGAAAGCACTGCTATGCTCAGGGATCTTGTGCTTCCAAGAGTACTTGAGCACATTGTAGATATTCTTGAATGGATTCAGACCTGCTTTCTGTATGTACAAGTGCTTTCTCAATGTAAAAATAACTTGATAAATACTGCAGAAACAATAGATGTAATTGTAATGCACACAGGCACGAATATTATATTGTCCCTGCTTCCTTTTATTGCATCACTGAGTGCTTCCTTTTTTCTCTCTACTATGAGAAACACAATGCCTATGAGAAACACATCTACTATGAGAAACACAATGCCCCGAGTGTACATCAATACTAATCTGCCAACATTCTGAGCCCAGTAGTACCAGTGGATGAAAGCAATCAGTTCAGTTTGGTGTGGGAGCCTCTAGTAACTGATCCAGTCTAAACTGAATGGCATTAGCTTGAATAGTCCAATGATGAGTAGTATACCAAATATGCAATTTATAATGGTACATCTACTTGTGAGTAGTGAATAATTCTTACTGCAATATCAGTTACTAAATATATGAGGAGTGAACTGGTGGTGATAAGTAGCATACCATTTCAGGCTACGATACCTGGTCAAGTAAACATCTGTCAGGTGACCCGGCTATGAGTGGATAGAGCATAAATAGTAGTCCTTCAAAACCTATTATCAGTGTTCTGGCTTCAAGCACTAATCCACCAAATACATATTCTTTCTGACTTAAGTTGCAAAATTCCACTATCAGACAATAGACAATGACTAGCAGAGAACCACGTAGCTTCAGTGGTAATATCTCGTATACATGCACCAGACAATAGACAATCACTGGTAGAGAACCACATAACTTCATGTTGAATACTAAATTTGTTGTTGAAACATGCTACATTACATTAAAAAGCAACAAAAACTGCAAAATAATCATTCCATCTACTATGGAATGTAGGCAATGTGTATGCTTGTGACTACCTTACACAATGTAAAATCTACATAAAAGTAAACACAAGTAGTTCAAATGTAAAGATAACACTACATGAAGATGCAACATACAGGTTATGATCAAGACGATGATGCAAGAGATTCATATGAGCTGAGAGCCTTGTAAAATGCTTCACGTTCTTGCTCGTACTCCTCCTCCTGGTCTAACCATCTCTCATGAGTGTCCTCAATCATCCTCTGCACATTCACTATCTCATCTCGCTGTCGGTAGCGGTAACGATTTGACACACATGAGAACAGCACCAGAGACACAAGGATCAGAAACCCCTTCACTCCTTCATAGATCAGCCAGGACCTCCTCTCAATGATGAGACTGTCTGTTATGCTGACAACTAAGTACCTGATGCTGAAGGTGGCATACCACAGACCAATGAGTAGCCCTTGAGTAGTGCGAGGAGCCTGGGCACATATAAACTCAAACACCGTCATGGATACAAGAAGAGAAGAGAGACCATTGAGGAGCTGAGGGATGATGAACCACAGGTAGGTGTTGTCAACTGGGTCATTGTACTGCTGACAGTGCCAAACATTTCCGGAATAAAAGCAACCAGTACGAATCATACGACACATTTTACTAGCAGAATACGCTTTCGGTAAGTAAAGGTATGTATGATGTTGCTGCCAGTATGTGGTGTCATGGTTAACAACCACTATGATGTACACGACGACTTGCAGTAGTGAGAGGTATAGGCCGATCCACATTTTTGTCAACATCCGAACATTCTTCAGTCTTGGAATCACTTTCACAATCACCAGTCGATACAGTGGTATACCAACCACTGCAACAAGAGTGCTCATGTGGAGTGGATTAATCACAATCAGTAGCAGTACTGGTAGTGAAGGACAGCTGGTCCTCTGGAGCTGTTCTGTAGCAGAGTAGCCATCTCCTGCTAGATGGTATCCAAACAAACACAGGAGGAGTGGTAGGATGCGTAGGAATGTCTTGGTGTCCTCCACCTCCTCATTGGTGAATGGTCCTCCATACTTGTTCTTCCCCAAGTCAATACGGCGTGGAATATCCTCCTCCCAGTAGGTGAAGGCACTGCGATGCTCAGGGACCTTGTGCTTCCAAGAGTACTTGAGCACTTTGTAGATATTCTTGAATGGATTGAGACCTGCTTTCTGTATGTACAAGTGCTTCTTTGCAGTGTAAAGCCTAATCAAAATTGTTGTTAGGATAATGAACATTATGATCAGCAATAGTATAACAACTGTTGCACTTAAATTATTGGTAAGTGATCTACTTGTAGTAGCATTAGTAATCACATATATTTCTTCTGTAAGAATAAAACCACTACTTATAGCATAGAACGTTATCAAACTCCCCACATTCTGAGCCCAGTAGTACCAGTGGATAAATGCAATCAGTTTTTGTGTGGGAGCCTCTAGTAACTGATCCAGTCCAAACTGAATGGCATTAGATTGAAACAATCCTAGTCCAATGACAAAGACTATAAATATTGTAATCCACAAAAACCCTGTTGGTCTGTGATGAAAGATTACTATTTTCCATAAATTTGTTGCTGCTAGATCGATTCCAATATAAACTATGATAGCACAGGCTGCAAAAATGAGCATACCAAAGGACCATTTCAGGCTACGATACCTGGTCAGGTGGACTTCTGTCAGGTGACCCACGAATGGATACAGCAGGAACGATATTCCTTGAGTAGCAAGAACTGCTACTCTAACATTTAAAGTCATTTCCAACAACTCATAATCTTTTTGAGGCAGATTACAAAACTCCACCACCAGACAACAGACGATCACTAGCAGAGAACCACGTAGCTTCATGTTGAACAGAAACTCATGTGCATGAGTAAGAAACAGTACTTTGTTATTATACTGAAACTAAAAAACAAAACAGTCTTGGTAGCACCTTATATTCTCTTAATCAGAATGTCCACAACAGTCAATTCTGCCTCAAGACAAGATAGGAGCACTAATATTAAAGAACCACACAGCTTTTGGTGAAAGATCTTTAGCATGCAATGCAGAGCACCAACAGTTTGCTAATATCATACGAGAACTGCATGCATGGATATTGGAGATGTTGACTATTCAAATAGTCTATGCATGTACACAATTCAAAGATGATGCATCTAACAATGTAAACAGTGACTTTCATACTGTATACTGATACTGAGTATACTGTATACTGAGAAAGTCAAAATGCCAACATTTTGACTTTCTCAGTATACCGTATACTCAGGATGATAGCAATTAGTTTTGGTGTGGGAGCCTCTATAGCAGCTAACTAGCCATGCATGAAGGTGACTAGCTAGTTCCTTTTGATTAACTTGTCATTGATTATTAATCTGAGAAATGAACACTGTTGTTATGTATCACCATGCATGCAGCAGGAGTGTATATTCTCCTGGTATATCACTGACATGCACTAAAGTGAAAGGTGAAGACATGTCAGTGCAGGTATCATTGAAGACCTCTGGATTTATTCCTGCAGTGGGAGGAACATCCTGATCAACTTGCCGGGCAAGTGTGGCTAGGTACTGAGAAAAATGATACACTGAAATTTGATAGCACAAAATTTAAGTGAGCCCATGGGCGCAGGATACAAGAAAATAAAATATAAAATTATTACAGGGATGAATAAATCTATAAAAGTGAACGGGAGGACAACCATGATATTTCTGTTCTTGCATAAAAGATAATCTGCGAGGCGCTCACAACTTTTTTCCCTGCTGAGTCAAGAATGGAGGTTGAGGATTTTTTTGAGTGATGGGAAGCCTTCAAAAGGGCTTTTCTGGAAGAGGGCAACCAATGACCGAGAGATCCGATTCAATAGTATAGAGTTCAGTTGAGAGGCCCTTGACATCGAAGTCACTCAAAACTTTCTGATAGTTTTCTTTTGAACTTTTTTTTAGAACTTTGAGCTTTGCGCATACTCTCATGTGAATTGTGTGGGACTGTCAGCTCAATCAGCCTTACACTTTGGTTCTCAACAGGTACCATATCAGGTCTGGCTGAGGTAACAATCAGATTGTCTGGTATAGCACCACTAGGGTTGTCAGAGGCTCTTCTCCCTGGAGGTCTGCAGTTGTGCACGCGTGTGCATGCATGGTCGTGTCGTGTGACGCGCGCGAGTTCGTGTTGTCACGTGGCCCAGATCTGAGCGCCACTAGCCAAGGTAATTAAGTGCCACAAGAGAAGAAGGGGCATGCATGATTAAGGCTAATCTCTCAGCAGGTATGAGTTCGTCACAAACACACGAGATGTTGGAACAAGAGAACGATGAGATGGACGAGTCACTGGGCAGGAAGGTGGCTGCCTTGAAGTCGGTAAGCAGCTTTAATACTCTTGTTAGTACAGTGGAACCCCTCTTAGCAGACACCCCTCTCCAGAGGACTCCCTCTCTATAATGGACACTTACTGAATCCCAAATATAACCCACATAATGCATAATAAACCCCTGACCAGAGGACACCCTCTCTATAATGGACAATTTTGTTGGTCCCTATGGTGTCCGCCTTAGAGAGGTTCCACTGTAACATGACTACCTAACTCTATCAATAGCTTACGTATGACAATAGACTAGAGCTGGGCG
Source organism: Haliclona indistincta (assembly GCA_964017065.1). Lineage (NCBI taxonomy): Eukaryota > Metazoa > Porifera > Demospongiae > Haplosclerida > Chalinidae > Haliclona > Haliclona indistincta. The sequence continues at coordinate 602,957 of OZ024791.1, forward strand.
AAAGTGCTATATCACATTCACGATATTATTTCTCTATACTTTCACGATAGTGAATATTTCACGATAGTAATCAACATATCAAAAAATGTTTAAAATAGTGATGGTCTACAATGAAAAATTAAAATTAAGGAAGGTTTTCAGCTAAGAAAACTACACAGCCAAGCGCAGACATATTCGTATCGGAGCGATAACGTATCGGACCAGATATACACTCTGTATCGTAAACGATAGGCTACAGTTATGAAACGCGCCCGATAAACAGGTTGTATCGGAGACTTTCTACAGCCAGTGTTTGTGGTAGCTTTCATCGTGCTGATACAGCTCTGTACAGCTATCGGCTTGAATACATCATGATGATCAGGTATGTTACAGTAACTAGAGCTACTACCACGTGCTATAGAATATGGCAGACACTGCATGCCAATTGGAGCGTGAGTGCAAGCAAGACTAGATCGACAGTAACGAATATCAACTCTACTAGAACTGAAGTGGCGGATTCAAGAGCTCGAAGATACTGTGAAGAGAGTTAACGCCGAAAAAGGATTCAGGAGAGATGGTAAGTATTATAGCTAGTTATTATACAATAATTATTATGTGCTGAAATATAGTTGCTGTAACAAGACTAGTCTCCGAAAATATTTATATGGAGTAGCTATAAGTGGGGCATGTTTTGGTCCAAAATAAGCAAGGTTTCCATCATATATCCAGACCACAGAGAAGGTATCGAGTGATGTATAAAGTCGAGAGAATGGACACCTACTTCACCTAGAATGAGTGTTGTCAGGTTCAGTGATGCCATAGTAACTATTTTATCTAAACTAGCCTCTTTGTTACCCGTGCGCAGTATGCGGAAGGGTTATGCATTTGTGTCCGTCTGTATGTGTGTCATCAAAAAATACGCTTGTTTACGTCTCACCACTCGAAATTTGCCACAAAAACGCACTTTGCAGCTTCTTCACTAAATTTATAGCCCTATGAAGACGTTTTCTGTGCTGGCAATCCTTGCTCGAGTGGCTAATCCATGGCTTTCTAAAGCTACGTGCCCTTGTAAGAGCAATTTACGGTATTGTGGGTGTGTCACCCAACCTCCTATCTATCCATATCGACTTCCTGGCCTGCACTCAGTCTCACGTGTACCGAACGTCAAAGCCATGGTTAAACTTCTTGATCATAAGGTATCAGTCTTTCTCAATCAACTGTTAGTCTGTTAGTGCATGTATGGTAGCTATGATCCTATGATTGCTATCATCAATTTTTCTGGAGCTGTCTATGGACTAGCTGTTGCTGTATTGCTGGAGTAGTCGTGTACTAACTATGCTCAGCGCACGGGTATGTGTTCATTCGAACTCTAGTTTCTTAAGCCTCTTTGTTTCTTAAGCCTTCATGCACTTTACTCCCAAAATTTTTTCAGCAAGGCATAATATTGATGAGATGAACAAGTTGAAGCAGAAACTGGGAGAAAGAAGGAGGGAGATTAACAATTTACAACTAAGGCTAAAACGACAAAATTATCTGATTGCAAAGTGAGTGATGCTACCTGTGCATGCAATCGTACGAGGCATGTGCACATAATAATGTTATATACTTAATACCATAAGCACTTACCTACCAAACAAACATATGCACACACACCCACACACATGCAGACGCACATACGCACATAGCCTATTGTGCCTACTCAGCAGGCAATGGAGCCTGATATTGGGACAGACAGTGATATAGTGACAGGGAAACAGAAGAGGAAGAATCTCTTGGTATGTAATCATCCTTCTCGTTATTAGTATTTTAGTTGTGATACAGATACGAATCTTGATTTTATGTGCTCTAGAGATGAATTAGACTATTCACCATTTCCTTCATGAACGTTCTCTTTTTGTACATGCTCGTACATGGATTTCGGCCTATGGTACAATTATCATAATGCTCCTATAATTTTATGATTCATGTATAGCTAAGTCTGTGTCTGTTGTCCATGCATGAAGTTCATGTGTTATTACCACTCAGCGTTTGCTTGAATAGACAAGACACAAGCATGATTATTCTAATAACATAATTATTAATTTTTACTAGGAGATACGAATACGCATGAATGCCTCGCGCGGAGTTTATTAAGTAGTTATTATTGACCACCTAAAATGTTTTGGGTGGGGCTCGACAGCAGACGGTCGGCAGGTACAGATACAGCGAGCTAGCTTCCTGTTTTCGGCCTCGTGGACTCGTGTCAGACGACCTAAGAGTCAATGCCTGTTCCGTGCATTGTTAGTACTGATGATGGCGTACCTTGCTTCTTTTGTGGCATTAGACTCAAGCACTGCTCTCTGTCTTCTCTTCCTGAGCCGAGCTAGCCACTTGGCTCTGTCAGGAGTAGACTCTGGAATCTGATCCGCCATAGTCTCAGTCACCCACCATTAATTTCTTATCTCATACGCAACTGGCTCCAGCGATCCCGTGACCCCGCAGTATAATACGTAGTATGAGCCCTCACCGTAACCCGGATTAGCATTCCTAAGTGTGACATCGATCTAAATATACATACATACATACATACATATTAACATTACTGAAAAAATGCACGACGCTCCAGTCCCCGCACACCGTCGCGATTATTTGCCTCGCGCTAAGGCGCTCGGCAAATATTATATTTTTTGTACTTCAAACAATAATCTCATTTTTATTGTCCCTTTTCGCAAATCCGGTCACATTTGTTATTACCCTGGGCACGTAGGCGCCGGAGGGTTAAGTGTTTGGCTTTGTCCGTATGTATGTATGTACTTTGTGTGTGTACAAAAACGCGGCTGTTTACTGCCTTACTGCTCGAAGATTGTCATGGAATAGCTCTTGGTTGTTGAATATTTACTCTTTGAAGGACACCTGCGAAGTCGAGAAAGTCTCCTGTCACGTGCTAAGGCCATGTATTCCTATTAGCAACATCGCCGATTAAAACATCATGAGACTGAGTGAACACGTTCAATTAAATGTGTGCTGGTAGGTGTTCTCTATATAATAGTTCACACCGAAGTCACTAGGGGTATGTAGCATTCACATCAATTTCTGCACATTTGCATAGCGCACAGGGTATGGGTTCCATTGAACTCTTGTATTAGTTTTGCTACCAGTGTGCTAACAGTATTATAGTTCACATGTGGGAATGAATTCTTTTTAAGTATGATACCCACCATTTCAAAGGCTTTATTATTTAAGTCGGCGAGAAGACATGCTGGAGTGTTATCTGTACTCATCCGTTCTTTTGTTTCTGTAGCGAGTCAGACATGCCAGACACAAGCAAGTGTTATCTGTACTCATCCGTTATTTTGTTTCTGTAGCAAGTCAGACATGCTGGACACAAGTAAGTGTTATCTGTACTCATCCGTTCTTTTGTTTCTGTAGCGAGTCAGACATGCTGGACACAAGTAAGTGTTATCTGTACTCATCCGTTCTTTTGTTTCTGTAGCGAGTCAGACATGCTGGACACAAGTAAGTGTTATCTGTACTCATCCGTTATTTTGTTTCTGTAGCAAGTCAGACATGCCAGACACAAGCGAGTGTTATCTGTACTCATCCGTTCTTTGTTTCTGTAGCGAGTCAGACATGCTGGACACAAGCAAGTGTTATCTGTACTCATCCGTTCTTTGTTTCTGTAGCGAGTCAGACATGCTGGACACAAGTAAGTGTTATCTGTACTCATCTGTTCTTTGTTTCTGTAGCGAGTCAGACATGCTGGACACAAGTGTTATCCGTTCTTTGTTTCTGTAGCAAGTCAGACATGCTAGGCACAAGTGTTATCTGTACCCATCCGTTCTTTTGTTTCTGTAACAAGTAAGTGTTATCTGATCTGTACTCATCTTGTTTCTGTAGTATTATTGTTCAAGTCAATTGGAAAGACACACATACTTGACTTAATTGAGCGCTCCATATTATTATCTCTCCTCATCTTGTTCTCTCATTCTGAGTCAGTTGAAAAAACACACTGGATGGAAGTGAGTGCTCTATATCTATCCTCATTTCATTTCTGTAGTAGAAGACTTGTTGGAAGCAAGCGAGTGTCTGTTTGTAGCTGAGAAGACTTTCATGTGGAGCTGAGATGAGTGCTTTTTATCTTGCTATAAAATTTTCTTTAGTTCATGCAGTGCCAAGAAAGGACTTGTAGACAGCAAGGGCAACAGAAATCCTGTTTAGAAGAATCTCAGTGGTGTGTTATTGCCTAGCAAGTTCAAGATTGTCACATAGTGGAGATATGCAGCAAACAGACATTTTATTTGAGTATTTTTTATACACATTATGCTTTATCAAGTATCAGGCTGAAGAAAGTACACGATACGTACGTGAAACTGGTCCGATACGGGAGCGAAACCTACATAATGATACGTGCCGTACATTTACGCATCCGATACACATATGTAACGTAACATGCCCGTTTCATTTCCGAAACTACGGCTCAAAACGGATCATTTGTTGAGAATCACGATACGGAGTGTACTGAACGGATATGATAGGGGCCTGTATTAGGAGCCGATACGGACTGTAGCGCTTGGCTGTGTAATCTATTAGCATTCTCTGGCAGCAAGCATGACCTATTCTCTGACACAATGTGTCCTGCAGTGCTGAATGCAAGTTCACACGGAACTGACGTAGCAGGTACAGCTAGGTATCGTCTAGCAAGCTGAGAGAGCCTGGGTATCGACTGTGATTGTTACTAAGACCACCAGTTCAGTAGGAGAATCTGTTATTGTTTGTTCTCCTAGCAACATTGATAATTCACAGTCTAGCTGTTCAAGGGGGAGTAGCTCTTTTGCCATAGTTTTGATACTTGGTTAGTCTGGCTTTGATAAGACACTGCTGTTTTGGCAAGGAGCTCAACTGTGCGCGTTGAAGCGCTAGCAGCTACACAGCCAAGCGCTACAGTCCGTATCGGCTCCTAATACAGGCCCCTATCATATCCGTTCAGTATAGTCCGTATCGTGATTCTCAACAAATGGTCTGTTTCGAGCCGTAGTTTCGGAAATGAAACGGGCATGTTACAGATGTGTATCGAATGCGTAAAATGTACGGCGCGTATCATTATTTTTTATGTAGGTTCGCTCCGTATCGGACCAGTTTCACGTACGTATCGTGTACTTTCTTCAGCCTGATACTTGATAAAGCATAATGTGTATACAAAATACTAAAATAAAATGTCTGTTTGCTGCATATCTCCACTATGTGACAATCTTGAACTTGCTAGGCAATAACACACCACTGAGATTCTTCTAAACAGGATTTCTGTTGCCCTTGCTGTCTACAAGTCCTTTCTTGGCACTGCATGAAGAAAATTTTATAGCAAGATAAAAAGCACTCATCTCAGCTCCACATGAAAGTCTTCTCAGCTACAAACAGACACTCGCTTGCTTCCAGCAAGTCTTCTACTACAGAAATGAAATGAGGATAGATATAGAACACTCACTTCCATCCAGTGTGTTTTTTCAACTGACTCAGAATGAGAGAACAAGATGAGGAGAGATAATAATATGGAGCGCTCAATTAAGTCAAGTATGTGTGTCTTTCCAATTGACTTGAACAATAATACTACAGAAACAAGATGAGTACAGATCAGATAACACTTACTTGTTACAGAAACAAAAGAACGGATGGGTACAGATAACACTTGTGCCTAGCATGTCTGACTTGCTACAGAAACAAAGAACGGATAACACTTGTGTCTGGCATGTCTGACTCGCTACAGAAACAAAGAACGGATGAGTACAGATAACACTTACTTGTGTCTGGCATGTCTGACTCGCTACAGAAACAAAATAACGGATGAGTACAGATAACACTTACTTGTGTCTGGCATGTCTGACTCGCTACAGAAACAAAATAACGGATGAGTACAGATAACACTTACTTGTGTCCAGCATGTCTGACTTGGTACAGAAACAAAATAACGGATGAGTACAGATAACACTTGCTTGTGTCTGGCATGTCTGACTCGCTACAGAAACATAGAACGGATGAGTACAGATAACACTTACTTGTGTCTGGCATGTCTGACTCGCTACAGAAACAAAGAACGGATGAGTACAGATAACACTTACTTGTGTCTGGCATGTCTGACTCGCTACAGAAACAAAATAACGGATGAGTACAGATAACACTTACTTGTGTCCAGCATGTCTGACTTGGTACAGAAACAAAATAACGGATGAGTACAGATAACACTTGCTTGTGTCTGGCATGTCTGACTCGCTACAGAAACATAGAACGGATGAGTACAGATAACACTTGCTTGTGTCTGGCATGTCTGACTCGCTACAGAAACAAAGAACGGATGAGTACAGATAACACTTACTTGTGTCTGGCATGTCTGACTCGCTACAGAAACAAAGAACGGATGAGTAAAGATAACACTCCAGCATGTCTTCTCGCCGACTTAAATAATAAAGCCTTTGAAATGGTGGGTATCATACTTAAAAAGAATTCATTCCCATATGTGAACTATAATACTGTTAGCACACTGGTAGCAAAACTAATACAACAAGAGTTCAATGGAACCCATACCCTGTGCGCTATGCAAATGTGCAGAAATTGATGTGAATGCTACATACCCCTAGTGACTTCGGTGTGAACTATTATATTAGAGAACACCTACCAGCACACATTTAATTGAACGTGTTCGCTCAGTCTCATGATGTTTTAATCGGCGATGTTGCTAATAGGAATACATGGCCTTAGCACGTGACAGGAGACTTTCTCGACTTCGCAGGTGTCTTTCAAAGAGTAAATTTTCAACAACCAAGAGCTATTCCATGACAATCTTAGAGCAGTAAGGCAGTAAACAGCCACGTTTTTGTACACACACAAAATACATACATACATACATACATACGGACGAAGCCAAACACTTAACCCTCCGGCGCCTACGTGCCCAGGGTAATAACAAATGTGACCGGATTTGCGAAAAGGGACAATAAAAATGAGATTATTGTTTGAAGTACAAAAATCGCGACAGTGTGCGGGGGACTGGAGCGTCGTGCATTTTCTCAGTAATGTTAATAATTATGTAGTCTAATGCCACAAAAGAAGCAAGGTATGCCATCATCAGTACTAACAATGCACGGAACAGGCATTGACTCTTAGGTCGTCTGACACGAGTCCACGAGGCCGAAAACAGGAAGCTAGCTCGCTGTATCTGTACCTGCCGACCGTCTGCTGTCGAGCCCCACCCAAAAAATTCTAGGTGGTCAATAATAACTACTTAATAAACTCCGCGTGAGGCATTCATGCATATTCGCATCTCCTAGTAAAAATTAATAATTATGTTATTAGAATAATCATGCTTGTGTCTTGTCTATTCAAGCAAACGCTAAGTGGCAATAACACATGAACTTCATGCATGGACAACAGACACAGACTTAGCTATACATGAATCATAAAATTATAGGAGCATTATGATAATTGTACCATAGGCCGAAATCCATGTACGAGCATGTACAAAAAGAGAACGTTCATGAAGGAAATGGTGAATAGTCTAATTCATCTCTAGAGCACATAAAATCAAGATTCGTATCTGTATCACAACTAAAATACTAATAACGAGAAGGATGATTACATACCAAGAGATTCTTCCTCTTCTGTTTCACTGTCACTATATCACTGTCTGTCCCAATATCAGGCTCCATTGCCTGCTGAGTAGGCACAATAGGCTATGTGCGTATGTGCTTGTGCATGTGTGTGGGTGTGTGTGCATATGTTTGTTTGGTAGGTAAGTGCCTATGGTATTTTTAAGTATATAACATTATTATGTGCACATGCCTCGTACGATTGCATGCACAGGTAGCATCACTCACTTTGCAATCAGATAATTTTGTCGTTTTAGCCTTAGTTGTAAATTGTTAATCTCCCTCCTTCTTTCTCCCAGTTTCTGCTTCAACTTGTTCATCTCATCAATATTATGCCTCGCTGAAAAAAATTTGGGAGTAAAGTGCATGAAGGCTTAAGAAACAAAGAGGCTTAAGAAACTAGAGTTCGAATGAACACATATCCTTGCGCTGAGCATAGTTAGTACACGACTACTCCAGCAATACAGCAACAGCTAGTCCATAGACAGCTCCAGAAAAATTGATGATAGCAATCATAGGATCATAGCTACCATACATGCACTAACAGACTAACAGTTGATTGAGAAAGACTGATAGCTTATGATCAACTGAGCAGTTTAACCATGGCTTTGACGTTCGGTACACGTGAGACTGAGTGCAGGCCAGGAAGTCGATATGGATAGATAGGAGGTTGGGTGACACACCCACAATACCGTAAATTGCTCTTACAAGGGCACGTAGCTTTAGAAAGCCATGGATTAGCCGCTCGAGCAAGGATTGCCAGCACAGAAAACGTCTTCATAGGGCTATAAATTTAGTGAAGAAGCTGCAAAGTGCGTTTTTGTGGCGAATTTCGAGTGGTGAGACGTAAACAAGCATATTTTTTGATGACACACATACAGACGGACACAAATGCATAACCCTTCCCATACTGTGCACGGGTAACAAAGAGGCTAGTTTAGATAAAATAGTTACTATGGCGGCTGAACCTGACAACACTCATTCTAGGTGAAGTAGGTGTCTATTCTCTCGACTTTATACATCACTCGATACCTTCTCTGTGGTCTGGATATATGATGGAAACCTTGCTTATTTTGGACCAAAACATGCCCCACTTATAGCTACTCCATATAAATATTTTCGGAGACTAGTCTTGTTACAGCAACTATTTCAGCACATAATATTGTATAATAACTAGCTATAATACTTACCATCTCTCCTGAATGCTTTTTCGGCGTTTACTCTCTTCACAGTATCTTCGAGCTCTTGAATCCGCCACTTCAGTTCTAGTAGAGTTGATATTCGTTACTGTCGATCTAGTCTTGCTTGCACTCACGCTCCAATTGGCATGCAGTGTCTGCCATATTCTATAGCACGTGGTAGTAGCTCTAGTTACTGTAACATGCCTGATCATCATGATGTATTCAACCCGATAGCTGTACAGAGCTGTATCAGCACGATGAAAGCTACCACAAACACTGGCTGTAGAAAGTCTCCGATACAACCTGTTTATCGGGCGCGTTTCATAACTGTAGCCTATCGTTTACGATACAGAGTGTATATCTGGTCCGATACGTTATCGCTCCGATACGAATATGTCTGCGCTTGGCTGTGTAGCTGTGCTTTGTTAATTGTTTCACGTGAAAATTAATGCGCATGCGCATAAACACCACGTGTTACTATCGTGAATGTGCAAATTATACTATCACTATCGCGATAGCAGATTTCTTTCGCGATAGTGATAATATCGATACTTTCGCCCAGGCCTACAATAGACATCAGTAGGAGACGAGGTCAAGCCTAGTGTTGTTCTCGTGCTCACAAACACAATTTAAGAGTGTTGTTCTCTGCTTTCTTAGACATGTTTAGTGTCATTTTCTGCTTTCTTACAGGGCCTTGATTTATATAGCCTTCCAGAAGAGCCAATTTTCAAAAAGACCTCACATGCTTGCTATAAGCAACATTCATCCTACTCAATTTTGAGCCCATCTATTCCATCTCCAAGACATTCTCTTATACAAGAATTATTTTCTCCGCGTTCACCTGTATTCACTTACAAGTTACAGGATATCGTTCAAACGCCAGTAGCCGAAGGGCACAGTGAAATCCAACTTGCAGTGGTGGAGTGGCTATCAAAAGTGATTCCCACTAACCGTGTTGACACTGAACTAGAGCTTCCATTTTGCACGAGTGACCGCAAGGTAGTAGTTGATATCGGTTTGTGCAAGGGAACTCCCCCAAGGAAGGCGGTAGACAGGTTCTATGTTCAGTTTGAGGTTGAATCAAACAAATCTAGAACAAGCACAATCCGCAAGCTTGGAATGGGATTAGTAGACCAGCTTTGCTATTACAGAAATCATGACACGGAGGTTCGAGCTGTGAGCGGATTTTTCATCTCATTAAAAGGAGGCTTTGAAGAAATCACGTGTAAGTGGGTTGATGAGAAGCTCTGTTTCGCCATCACTTCTTCTTTGGTGGAAGGAGGATCTGTTTTTGATAGAATCAAGTCAGTACTGAGCAAGAACTATGCTACTGATCATGAGGTTTCTAGCAGACCCAGATCTTCTTTCTTAGTTCCACTAACGAAGAGCTATATTGCCGAACATTATGGCAATCGTACAGTTCAACTTTTGTCAGGGCAGTCTATAGTCATTCAATGTATGTCCCCGTCACAAATACTTAAGCATTCCCTCAATGATCATTATAGCTTGAAGTTACAACTGCTCCTAGATGAGCAACAACGACAACGTGATAGTGACTTGACAGTGTACTTTGCTCTTCCCCTAGACAAATACATAGTGTTTTCAAAAATATTTTACAAGTTCAAGCTATATTCTCCACCCATCACTAAGTCCGTCGCTAAAGACTGCCTTCGTCAGTTTGTAAAGGAAGTTGTTGTTGCTGTTCGTGCATTCCATGAGTTTGGTTTTGCCCATCTCGATATTAGGCTTGAGAACATTTGCTTTGACCGTCACAACAAAAGGGCAGTCCTTATTGACTTAGATCGATCACAGGAAGTGGCAGAACGAGCACAAGTCAGCCAGTATGGGGTTTCTACGATGTATGACATCACGTTTCAGTTTGAAAATGACGTTCTAGTTGAACATTTGGACTGGAGACAAGTATCTATCATGTTGTACTTTATCGTGACAAAAGATGTGCTGGATTATCATTCCATTGAATTATCTGGAGACCATCACGAGTATCTCAAAACCATGTACAATAAAGGTATTGGTTGGTATATAGCAATGCTTTTTTCTGCTTGAACTTATTAAAAGAATAGTACAACAACACATACATAGCAATGCTGCATCTTTGACAACTAAATTTTATACAGGAATACATCCAGATGAACTGTGTGACAGATGGATATCATCCATTAGGAGCTGCTAACCAACTGTGTGTGTCTAAAAGGTTTTGTGGCATGGACCAAAGATTTTTGTGAAGTTGTGTTTTGTTGTAAAATTGTATTTGTTGTGTAATGTTGTGTAAAATTGTATTTGTGTGTTTATTATCTATAATTCAGTAATGCCTGAAGTGTTTCATTGAAAGACCCATCATTCATCACTATACAACTCAGTAGTGGACCGTAACAATGACCAATTTCAGTGCATTGCCATAATATGATACAGTAACTAGTGGAGCATCTACAGAGTGACTTCAGAGAAGTGATACAGGATGGGCTCATCATGACTTTGTCACTCACTTAAGCGTATATAGAGTTCTCTTCTATTACCAGAATGCACAAGATCAATGATAGTCTGACATTAGTATAACTAAAAATAGTAGTACACTATAGCTCTGTTTAGCATCATGTCCCAATCGCTATGTTGTCATGGCTTTTTATAGTAATATGCATGGGTTATAATACAACCTATTGTCAGACACAATAATTTTGTTAACATACAAAATAGCAGTTGCACACGACATGCATACATGCATGTGTGCATTGCTTCTTTAATTAACATGTCATCAATTATTAATTTTGATCATGAGAAAGTGAACATCGTTGTTATGTTATTATTATATGTTATGTTATATATTGGTGTCACTGAAGTTTGGCACTGGCTTGAAAAGTGAAGACTTCAGTGCCGTAATTAAGTGCCCTAGCTGTATCCTTGAAGGCCTGTGGGAGAAACATCCTGATCAATTTACCTGCTGGACACTGAAGTTTGAGAGCGGCACAGGATAACACAAAATCCGACCCACACAAAATACCAGCGAAAGAACATCTAAGAAGATTAACTGCCATTTCATCATCGAGTTGTACACGCGTGTGGTCGTGTCGCGCGCGAGTTCGTGCTGACGTGGCTCTTTTATGTGTGCGGAATTATCAAATCGCGAATGCGATGAGTGTAAGGAGGTATCCCACTAGTACAGGGCAAGGTTAGTGCTAAATGAGAGGAAGGGCACGAAGGGTAATCTCTCAGCAGGTATGAGTTCGTCACAAACACACGAGATGTTGGAACAAGAGAACGATGAGATGGTCGAGTCACTGGGCAGGAAGGTGGCTGCCTTGAAATCGGTAAGCTGCTTTAATACTCTTGTTAGCCACTAACCTGACTACCTAACTCTATCAATAGCTTACAATAGACATGGGAGACGAGGTCAAGTCACAGAACACGTTTTTAGGCGACATGGTGAGTGTGCTTTGTCAAGAACAATAGGCCACGCCCCTTGCTATGGTACTTTACCTTAGCTATCGACCCAACAAATCCATACTCACACAGTTCAATACCCTCATGTTAAAGAGTTTAAAATTGGTGTGTTCCACAGCTGCTTTTGCTCATGCATAGTTAACTGTGTGTCGCAGTTTCAGAGCCTACCATGAGCCCACGATTGCAATAGGTCCTTGTCAGTTTGAATATTGCTGGTTACAACTGTGGATGATTCTACGACTACATGCATTATGTGCCTCTTCCACACAATGACCTGTACTAGAATGTTCCAAATATGGTCGACAGATACTGACACAATGACGTACTGTAATGAACTGAAACTGATGGTGTTTGTGTTAGAGCTGTGGTTACAATGGCACCTTCTTGTAGAGTGGTGAATATGATGCTACAGGCGGTCTACTAGCTGGCAGTATGAAGAGAGTGCGTGGTATGGCTAGTGCTGGTCATAACTGCTGGATGTGTTACATGATAGTCTTCATATTAGCAATCTTCTTGTTAGTATACTTTATCTTAAAATGGAGAGGATAGGAACCATTCTAATTTATTATCTGTTATATCCCAACGCCATACCAAATACTTCACCACGTTTTTATTACCTGTACGTGTTCATAATAATATTGTAATTTTCTGATATGTGCTGTAATTTCTAGTCAGTGTTCTCGGTTTGTCTGCGTACTAGTTCGTAATATAAACCACCCTTTCTGAGCAGGGTGTGGTGATTACCAACCTGTAGGTGAGGTGGGTGTGGTCATGTACTAGTGGGCGGGGTTATACTGTACCTCTCTTAGTCTGCCATTGTGTAGCACTGCTATCCGGTCAGCATCTTGTATGGTGCTCAGTCTGTGAGCAATGATCACCACTGTACGACCTGTGGTGAAGATATTGTCACATCGAGAAGTAGAAAGCAATGCTGAGGTAGAAAGTGTACATGTGCAAGAGTCATCTTCATGCACAGTGAGTCTCTGGTCATCCTCCATTGTGAAAACAGAGACTGAACACTACGCTTTTCACTACAACATCACATTATACTGTATGCACTTATCTTGACTACTGCATGATCTCAACCCTTGCTGTACCTTGTGATACTCTGTCTAGCGCATCTTGGACTAGCTTCTCAGAATGTGTGTCCAGTGCACTAGTAGCTTCATCCAGTATCAAGATGGCTGGATTCTTGAGTAGAGCACGAGCTATTGCTACTCTATAGAGAGAGATGAGTGAGTGATCAGAAGATGGCGATGAACCTTTGTTTCTGTCCTCCTGACAGTGTAGCTCCTCTCTCTCCAACCACTGTCCCGTACCCTTGAGGGAACTCACTGATGAAGTCATGAGCATTAGCTAGCTTAGCTGCCTCTATGACCTGAGTTACCATAGCAACAGAGTGAACCACACCCCTACTACCCACCCACCTCATCATCAGTACATGATGGGTTACCATAGCGTATGTTCTCCATCAGTGAGGTAGCGAACAGTACAGGCTCTTGATTGATGAAGCCGAGGACACGCCCTCTCACCCATGAGGGGTCCAGATAGCGTAGGTCATGACCATCAATATACACTCCTCCTTGTTGAGGGTCGTAGTAACGCTCTAACAGTGCAGCTACTGTGGATTTACCTGTTATGAGCAAGATGGAGGAGCACATAATAAGAGAAGTATCAGTTATGTATCAGTACACCGCCACTGGCTGTGTCTCACTGACCACTAGAGGTTCAGGGAGGCATAGTCAGTGCTCTTAGTCAGGGCTTCACGAGTTGTTTCAAAACAAGTACTGTACATTAGCAGAGATTTCAAAAGTTTATCACACTCACCAGCTCCTGATAATCCACACAATGCCGTCACTTTACCAGCTGGTAGCTCCAGAGTGAAGTCATCTAGTACTACCTGACAACACACAATGACTCACTCACTAGCGGGGACACACACTCACCTGGTCAGGTCTGCCGGGATATGAGAAGTGAATATGATCAAAGAGCACTGTGCCATGCACCTGATCCAACACCTCTCCTCCAACCAGCGGTATATCAGGTGACCCTCTCATATACTAGGCAACAATACAGTGGTATATCAGGTGACCCTCTCATGTACTAGGCAACAATACAGTGGTATATCAGGTGACCCTCTCATGTACTAGGCAACAATACTCACTGTAACCAACCCTTACATAATAGGTTAACCCATGGTTACTGAGGCGGTATGCTGCCGAGGTAGCCATGGGTTAACCATTTTTTTGCCCAGGACGCTCGAGAGTAGTGGTCTTATGGTTACTAATCGAAGCGCTCAAGGTGGTAGAGCCTACACAGAAGTCAGCAGAGGCGAATGACAGCGCGTTGCTGAATGACGGCAGTGTAATCTTGCGTGCGTTTTTTGACAACGTCATCTTGTTCCTATGTGATGTCACTTCTTGGAAAATACTCGTATTGCCCATGGTATACGAGATATAACCACTGAGTGGCGCCTTTGATCTTACGGTCGCCTGGGCTACAATGACTACTACTTACTTCAAATATTCTACTGCCAGCTGTCATTCCCCTCACAACCTGCCCAAACAGGACTGACAGGTTACCCAGTGAGCGCTGAATGGTCTGTGTGGCGACTAGGAATGACATCACAGCACCAGGAGTGATCTGATTGGTCGCTAGCAGCATACCGCCGTGTGACAACACAACCAATACCATGCCTGAGAGAGAGGGAGGGAGTGAGTGAGCAGCAAGTCAGCGAGAGAATACTGACCATTTATAGCAAGGTTAGACAGTGCCTGGAAGCCAGCTATTCCTAGTCCTAACCTCTGGTTCAACCATGATGACACAGACAGCTCCTGTGTATATAAACTACACCCACTATAATGACCACACCCACCAACCACACCCTCACCTACACTCCTTCTCCTCCATAGCGAAGGCTCTCACTGTACGAATATTACCAAGAGCTTCATCCGCTACTGCTGTCGCCATAGCAACCTAGTATCACACAAAGCCATACTCACAATACACACATCGTGTGATACCTGTGACTGTGCTTCACGTGACCACGCCCTCAGGCCCATCCCCATCAGTGTTCCCATGGTGATCATCACAGGTATAGCCACACCCACCACACAAGTCATTTGAGGTGATATAAGGAACAGTGATGTGACACACCCTATGGTCTGAGTGACCCCTCGTAACCCCTGGCTCACGACCAGCTTGAAGGAGCTCTTGAAGTCTTGCACATCTGCAGAGAGCCTGGTGAACAAAGGAAACACTACTTAGTAATGCAATTTCTTCCCTCTATCTTCCCCTCGCCCTTCCCTCTATCTCTAACTCACCTGTTGACCAGTTCGCCTGTTCTATGAGTGTCAAAGAAAGCAATGTCCTTCTCTAGCAAGTGTTGAAACAGCTGTGTTCTCACTCTAGCAGCTGTCCTCTCACCTACCATGCTCAGCAGAGCAATGTAGCTGAATGTGAACACACTCTGGAGACCATATATACCGGCTAAACGGAGCCCTGGGGTTGAGAGGAGTGTGATATAGTCAGATACTTGCTGCCCTGATTGTAGACTAGATACAGTGTTGACTAGCTCTCCTAGTACCAGAGGGAGCTGGATGGTTAGTACAGCTACTACCATAGCACTCTAGAGAGAGACCAGGAGAGTGGTGACGATAATGGACGCCATCTCTCACTCACCGCTACAGCTAGGACCAGCAGGACTATATCCGGTGAGACCAGCTCCCATAGTTTCCACCAATCAAACTGCAGTACCTGATCATGTGACAGGTCACGTGGACTGCGTCTCAGTAGTGCTGGAGTCTGCTGGCTAGCTCTGCACTGCACTCTCAACTGGTTGGTGTGGCAGCCGGCTAGCACTGCTAGACCCATTGGACCAATCACAGCAGGGTATTTCAACCACTGGGTGCTGTGCGCGTGTGATGGCGGTTGTCTGCCTAGCTGCTCTCGTGCTAGCCTGCCTGCTCCACGGCTCCATTGCCTAGTGATGACGGGACCAAGGAGTCTACCAGCTGCTGCTCTCAGAGTCGAGAGAGCCGCCATGCTGGATGGGCGGAGACAGCACTTGGGCGAACGTGAACGGATGAATCCGATTGTGCTACGGAAAGAGGCGTAACAGCGCATGGCCGACCAATGTGGTGATGTGCGTGCATATGCATTTGTGCGTGTCTTGATACAAGGAGCCTTGGCTTGCTGGACAACCAGTAAAGAGTAAGTAAGGAGAGAATAGTGCGCGCGGAAAGAGAGAGGAACAAAGGGAGAGGGTGTGTGAGGGAGAGAAGATGTGGAGAGAGAGAGAGAAAAGAGCTGGTCTGGAAAGAGTAAACTAGAAAAGGAGAGTGAAAAAAGAGGGAGGAAGCTAATAATTATGACAGAGAGTATGGTGTTTAACTTTATTGTACCCTCTTGAGTATCTGACATCCTGATATTAAAGTAGGCAGCACCAGTATGAGGCTAGGTACCAGTATGGGACTGAGGTACATCAATAGTACTAGTACCGCAACCGAAAATTTCCATCAAGATGACCAAATTTTGAGTAAAAAAATTTGGGGGCACCCCACGAAAATTTAAAATTACTATGTTTTACGGTACTGCCTGTGTTTCATTTAACAGTTTGAAAATCATTCTGGGCAACTCTACAAAATTAACTGTTACTCTTGTCTTGCTGTGGTATCTGTGTATAGTAGGGTATAGAGTAAGTATGATGTTCAGTATGCTGTCAGGAGCCGTGTGTGCATATCTACTCCTCCATGAGCCTGTTTGAGGAAGGAGTCACCTTGGCACTATCGGTACATGTACTAGCACACCATTACTACTACTGCTATAACATTTTGTTTTCTCTCCCTCTCTTTATTTCTCGTCTCTCTCTCCTCTCAGCTCGGTATGGTTGATCTTGCTCTCTAGAGTCACGTGACAAGAAAAGTACTAGAAGCCTCACGTTAACAAACTAGATTCTTATTTTGGAACTAAAGTCAAGATGCTTCAAAAGTAAAGTTGATCACACAACTGCCTACCAGATAGCAGAGTGCTTTTCCAATTTCCATCTACAGCATAGCTCAACCTGAGGGCCCAAAGAACTACCTGTTCATCTCAGCTAGGCACAAAAAAATATTCTTGATGACACAGAGGTTGCAAGTTGTCAAGTCAGCACTCCCAGGCGATACTCTTGCATGGGAGTTGTGTAGCATGGCATTTATCCCAAAGCAGCACCAAGATTAGTTTTGTACTCATGTATGAATAATTATTAATTTTGTATGAGTCTCAAGTTTATTACTGTCACTGTTTCTATGATATCAAACATACATCATGTAATAGTTATGTGGTAGCAAAAAGTATAAAGATTTATTCCACAACAACATGCAGCTCATAGCTTTCCAATAACTGTCAAAATCGAGCTTTCGAGATCCTGTTGCTTTGAATCCAGCTCACGTTTGCATTCAGAAGCAGTTGTTGCAAATGATTCTAATTCTTCGAAAAATTTAATCACAGATTCCATCTGTGAATCTCGACACGAATCAAAATATTCAATGTGCTCTACAACCTCTTTCAACCCTTGTTGTACTCTCTTGGCAGTATGTTGAATGCTAGCAGCTGTACCAGAAATCTCACCAATGCATATTCCGAGGAGAATCAACGCTTTTTTCTTATCTTTGAATTCAGTTCCAATGACATGTGTTAATCTAGCCACAGAGCCTCCAAATGCCATTGGGGCAGCCACTCCAGTAATGAATCCGATTATCGTGCCAAGTCCTAAAGTTGGAACTCCTGCAAGTGCTACACCACCAGCACCTGTATCAATCGCTGAACCTGATGAAAATGCACCGGAAGCTCCTTCAGCAAGTTTTGGCTTATCAGCTTCACTTTTGAACCCTTCGTGGGCTTCAGACAATCTCTGTATAATGCTTTTTCCATTACAATGATCTTCGAACTTTCTAAAGCTAGCTTCGGCTCTTTCTAAGCACCGCATTAGTTGTTTCAAGTACCCATTCAGTGGTTCAAAATTTGGTTCGTCTTGCCTGAGTGCATCTAAAACAGTTGCCTTTCGTTCCTCATGTTTTGCGTACCATGCAAAGTTGTCCAATTGTTTCATATAATCGCTAAGAAGTAGTAACATATTCAGAAGCTCACGGCAGGCAGTTTTCGTCTCTAGTGTTATCTTTCGATCACCTAGCTCGTTGATTTTATCCACAGCATCTCCTACAACAGAAGTTATCTTGCTAATAAACTCCTTCAAACACTTGGTAAGGGTAGTTAGCAGCGCTGTAAGATTGTCTGGTACTAAGAGTGACTCCATGAGGCCTGCAGTTAAAGAAAAATATATTTACATCATCATCACTGGACACTAGATTCGATTTTCAGTAATGCAAGACCATATCCTTTGCCAAGGAGAAAGTGGATCTGGTTACTTTGGTCGATTTTCTTGCATTTTCAGGTCAATGATTATGCAATCATTCAACTATAATGTACAAAAACTTGATCGCCAAAAACAGACAACTAATTCATGATTGCTATTTGAGTTGAGCTACAAGTGATCTTCTAAATAATTATGCATCACAAGTTGAGGCAAAAATGAGTATCTTAATGTTGCTATTATCACTTGTGGTTGTTTAGCACTCGCAGAGACTGTCAGTATCTATGTCAACTCATGCAGCAAGTAAGTTTTCACCATTAAAGCAGGCTCTGAATTGCATTTCCTTTACAAAGTTATAGTTTCAAATGATCACCAGGAGCTCATCAAAACATATCAGTCAAAGGAGCATGTAAACAGCGAAATCCTGATGCTAAAAACAAAGCCAAATAATATATTGACGGACCAAAATTTAATAAGAATAAAAATGCATTGACCATGCTGTCTCGCCTAGTCACCTTTCAGATCACAGCACATGTGAAGGATGGTTTTCGACGTAAAGTGTTAGTAAGCAGTGTACCCTAGCAGCAGTAGACAGCAGAAAAGCGATGATTCCTATGTCAGATGGCATTCATGTTTGGATTTCGCCGGATAATAATGAGTTGCACGCTCCCTCATCCACTTCATGGGGTCGATATGCTCATGGTTTACTGGTTCGACCTTTGAGCAAGAATGGACGTTACCATCTGTTCCTGTGCTCATGTTGTATGTTAGGTGTAATTCAGAAACATAAACTTCCACTATTGTCATAAACAATGTGGAGCTCACTCAAGCTTGGCTCAATTATTTTAGCTTATGTGACTCATCACTACTTGATAGATCACCTGTTCCTGGTGTCTGACAAGTACTCTCAACTGTCATTCTTTGACTTTGTGACATCTCAGATGTTGGGTGTACACCCTGTGACTCCCCAGACACCTGCAGATTGATGGCTACACTGATTTTCTGTCAAAACAGGCGAGCAATAGCTATACTAGGACACTGTGTACATAGGCCAGCAAGGAAAATTATTTGTTCTCTGAAGGGTTAACACTACTGAATGAACATTCACAATGTCATTGCTTATGTAACAGTCATCACTGCACTGTGCACAATAAATCAGTTCATTTAGCAATTACCACTTATCCATCACAGCACCAAAAAACTTGAAAAAGTGATGATGTCATATGCGAAAAATCTAACTTGCCAGCTCAGCATTTGCAAAAGCTCTCTGTTACTGCATTGCCCTTGTTAAGATACATGCGTATGGCTAGTAGTGGTTTTGCAAGACAAAGCCCTGAAAAGTTTTTCAGGCTTGAGCATTGTAACTATGCGCAACTGTATCATCGCTGGTGATACAGCTGAAGTGTTTAAACTGGCTTGCAGGACTGCTGTAGTGATTGCCTTTCACCTGATATTTGTCTCTTTAGCATAACTATTGCTTTAGCTGAGCTTTAGTCATTAGCAACCACCATTTGCGTGGACCACCCCAAACAGTTTATCCAAAGTCAAACTCAGTTTTCATTCAAGAATACAAGTGCAAAATCATCGTGTCCTCCCTTTGAACAGGGGAGTTTTTACAAGGGTGCTTTCAGTGCTTGAGCACCCCCTTAAGAACCAGAAATTTCTTTTTTAATGAGGCATAAGATATAGTTGACCATGCTTAGCAAAAATAATTAATGTTTGCTATATTTAGTAAGGTGATTAGTGGCTTGCTAGCCATAGGAATGCACGTTTTACTATACTAGCTCAGAGAACAGCTGCATTATGCAAAGCCTTGCTTGAATTTCGATTGTACTGTAATAATAATAATAATTTCGGGCGTGGTCAATAAATAATAGGTGTGGTTTATATGAATATATAATTAAGCACCCTCCTATTCCAAATCCTGGATACGCCACTGTTGAATGTAGGATCGCACACTCGATACTTTGAACGAATATTTGAATGCTAGGACATGCATTTATGTCCTACACAGCAGTATAATTAATGCTTTATTCAAAATGTACTCATGAAAAAGGCATAGGAAGTTCATGAACTTTAATTTGCAAGTCTCTACATGTACATGTACATAATTGTATGTTCACCTTTTCAATGATCACTTCAGTACCACCAATAGTCAGTTTGACCACACCCATTGCTGCTAACTCATGGGCATTGTTTGTTGCTAGTCTCGCTAACTCCTTCATCAGATATCGAGGAGCACAGCACACGACCACAACACTACCAACTTCAATAACTACGATTTGAACACGATCAGCCAATTGTCCAAAGCCCTTCTGCAAAACATCACGAATATCTTTCATTGTCTTTTCAATACTGTTCCACTGCAGCTGAAATTCTATCTTGTCAGAGGGGTGGATATACCGAGGATGATCCTCGCGAAATGATCTGACATATGAGTGATTGTTAAGAGTGCGCTCGCAAAATGAGTCAAGTTCCCTGCGATACTTCTCTACATGTTGCTTCATCTCTTCCAGGTCAAAGTGTTTGGCAATAACTTTAAAGTAAGCCACATCAGTAAGTGATGATTTGTCGCGTACAATCTTCATTATGTCATCAATTTTAATAGCATCTTTAAGAGGAATGACTAGTTCAGGAAAGGTTTTGCAAAGGTAGTCTTTGAGTGCAGTTTCTGAAACCTGTGACTCCAATGTGGCACATAAACTAGTGTACATTTTACCAAAGCTATCTTGAAGGTCAACAAAAGCTTCTTTGTACTCAGCAGATACTGTATACCTCCGGCCTATTATCATGTAAAGAGAATGTTTTAATGTTTATAGAATGGCAATCACAATAATAGTATTAACAAACCTTTATTTTCCATTAGTCTCTCAGTAGAACCAGGATTACTTGTTAACTGATTTCTCATTTTCTTTGCTAGATTAGCCGTCTCTGGACTATCTTCTAACACGCTCATAAACACTTGAAATAGCTCGGGGTTGTTATGAATAGAGGCAGTGACTGCTGATAGTATGGCGGTGCTGTTCTGGACTTGGCTCCTTCCTTGCGTGCTGACTTCAGAGACCAGAGTTTTGCCAACCACGCCTTCTTGCAGAAGTTTAGATGCGACAGAAAGGGGATGGATGATCGCCACTTGGAGATCATTGTAATGGTTCTGGATGACCCCTTCTTCTGCTGGATCGCTGTCGCTGTATGCCATTTAGAGATTTTCACTCGAAAATAATTCACTAACTAACTAAAGGGTTAAGGTACAGGTTACTGGGTACACCACGCCCACATTACGTCATTAGCTGTTATGAACCGATGAATCCGATCGTGCTAGCTATATATAGCGCTACGGAAAGAGGCGTACTAGCAGTAATAAAATGGCAGACTTGCTCTCTGCATTCGAGCAGCAGACCTACAGCAGTAGCGGCCGACGGGCAGGTGGAGCGGTATCTGAACCGTCTTCGCTCAATCCTTTCGAGGTTCCGAGTCCTGTTAGTGCATCTCTCGACCCGGTGAGCTAACAGTTTCAGCTAGTGACCAGGTGATTTGTGATGGGTCATGGTGGTGTTCTGTAGGGACCAATTGAACGCAAGCAGACGGAATACCCTATACTGCGCCGACAAGACGTCAGCAAAATACGGTGAGTGAGAGTGTGTGTTGTACATCACTCTTCCTCCTCCTCTTCAGTGTTCCTAGCCACATCACTCATATATCAGCCAGCAGTGACTACCTGACTGTAGCCGTACTAGGCAACACGATATATAGGTTCGACACAAAGAACATTTCTGGACAACCAGTAGAGAGTGAGTAGGAAAAGAAGAAAAGAGTGTGCGAGGGAGAGCTAGGGATAATGTGTGGAGAGGGGTAGGAGAGATAGTTTGATGTTTGTCATTGCTCTCTTCTCTAGTATCCGACATCAAGCGTGAAGATGAGGCTAAGATCCACAAGTTGTTCCAAGATCCCTGGGCTCAGCATCTCATTGTGTCCATGGACTCTAAAGAGGCTTATTACGTTGGAAGGGGTGGGCCTAAGAAGCCTCAGCCACGCCTACTGCCCAAGCTGAAGGGACACCAGTTCGAGAGTGTGGCTTGGAACAAGTTGGACCGTACTGAGCACTCTACTGGACCGATACTACTAGGTACCAGTATGGGCCTGATATACGAGGCTGATATTGAGGTGGGTGACACTGGTATGAGGCTATAGTATGGGACACTGGTATGAGGCTATAGTATGGGACACTGGTATGAGGCTATAGTATGGGGCTGATATTGAGGTGGGTGACACTGGTATGAGGCTATAGTATGGGACACTGGTATGAGGCTATAGTATGGGGCTGATATTGAGGTGGGTGACACTGGTATGAAGCTATCGATACATGATTAGTGTAGATGCTATGACCAACCAGATGTTGTTATGATGACTGTGTGTATTGACAGGTACAGGAAGCATTGCTGCCAGTAGGGAAGAGAAAGAACTATTTTGTGGAGGTGTACAAGCTGATGTCAGACTTGACTGAGCACCCAGAGCCGGTCACTGGCATGCAGCTGGAACCCTTCCCACGTCACTCGGGACCCGAAAACCGCTGGTTCGTGCTGGTCACCACACCACGCAGGATCTACCAGTTCATTGGTCAGGTGAATAGAGGGGACACTCCCCTCTTCCTGGAGATGTTTACCTTCTATACTGACTATGTGAAAAGTGAGTCAGCTTAGCAGGGCAGTTGTGGATAGGGTCACTGCTCTCCCTCCTTCCTCTCTCTCTCTCTCTCTCTCTCTCTCTCTCTCTCTCTCTCTCTCTCTCTCTCTCTCTCTCTCTCTCTCTCTCTCTCTCTCTCTCTCTCTCTCTCTCTCTCTCTCTCTCTCTCTCTCTCTCCAGTTCAATTCCTTGAGATCCCAGGGTCTCTACAGGATAGCCAGCTGTCAGTATGGCCGGCCTCACCTAAAAAGTCACCTAAAGCGTTTGCTTGGTTGACAGGAGCTGGTGTGTACTATGGTAACATGACCTTTGGAGACCACAAACCAGGAGAGTCACTGTTCACTGAAAAGAACCTCATACCGTATCCACTAGTGTGTTTCTGTTCTCTTGAATTTTGTGTTATTTTTGAGGACATGTGATGTTTCTTGACCACACCCACTAGTTACTCAGCAGCATGTGACAGTGGTGACGACAGGGATCAGCGTCAGAAAGACACTGACCTACCCGTGGGTCTATCACTCTCTGAGTTCCACTGTATACTACTCTATAGAGACAGGTACTACTGCTGGTCTGTCTCTTACATCTCTCTCTCTCTCTACAGAGTGGTAGCGCTGTGTCATCTCAATAATAAGAAAGTGTTCGAGGAACCCTTCAATGTCCGAGTGAGTCTCACATAATCACTGTTATGTAGTGAATTACCTTGACAAGCCATAGTCAGCGAAACAACTAAACCTGTCATACTTATTATATACACTCCTCTTATACCAATGCTCCACCCACTAAACCTGTCATACTTATTATATACACTCCTCTTATACTAATGCTCCACCCACTAAACCTGTCATACTTATTATATACACTCCTCTTATACTAATGCTCCACCCACTAAACCTGTCATACTTATTATATACACTCCTCTTATACTAATGCTCCACCCAGTAAACACTAATGCTCCACCCACTACTGTAGCGTGATGGTCCATTGTACACGATGACTACCGATCCTGTCAATGGCCATGTCTGGACTCATGCTAGACAAAAGCTGCTAACATTCTCTCTGCACAAAGAAACAAGGTATGTGTAAACCTTTATTGTCGATTTCAGGTCCGTTGGGAATGACGTGCTCCGTATCTCGTGCTTCGGCTGACGGCAATGATCCTCCTGCGCTGCTTTCAGCGATACAGATGGCTCTGTGTGTGTCTGTAGTGCAAGATACAAGGAACACCATGACCGTGCCATGGACTCGTACGTGAGAATTGACTCACCTGTACATCCAAGCGACTGCTCACAGGAAACTGTAGACCTATTTGGTTCTACCAAAGTCCAAGTCACAAGGAGAGCCGCCTTCGGTGCCAAACAAAGGTCCTGCACTGTTATTGGACAAGTCTGTCTCTTGATCAGAGAAGTGTGTGTTCCAATCGTCTACTTCACAGAATGGGGAGATTACGGGTTTACGGGAAGGCGTTGCTATGAAACACGGCATTTCGCAATGGAACTGAATCAACTGTTAAAATTTTAATCCTTCAAATATCACCATTTTTTACTGCTAACTTGGTCATTTTTATCTCAGAAACGTTTGGAAGATTTATTTGGATCGTAACAGTTTTGAAACTGCCAAGCGATATGCAGAGGTATAGCCCACTATCCACACTTTATACTGATATTGGTGTTGTTGGTTACCAGGGCAACCGGAAGCACCTGGACACTATACTAGTACGACAAGCAGACCACTACTTCAGAGAGGGCAGGTGAGACCACACCCACTCTGTGACCACACCCACTATTGACATCTTTCTACAGGTACGAAGAAGCTGCTGAGGTATTCTCCAAGAGCAACTTGTCATTTGAAGAAGTCACTCTCAAGTTTATTCAGGTACTAAAGGGTTATTCTGTCTTGTAAAGCTGAGTGGAAACTGTATAGTGTCACCTTCATGCACTAATGTGTCCAGTCACAGAATAAAAACCATACAATGTGACATTATTGGGGTTGTGGTGATAGGCTGAATGATCAATGACTGTATCTCTTCACTCACATTAGGTGGACAAGAAGCAGGCTCTGAAGCTGTTCCTGATCAGGAAGCTAGAGTCACTTAGTGAACATCACAAGACACAGCAGACCATGTTGACGACATGGTTGATAGAGCTGTATCTGAACGAGTTAGGTACTCTACTGGATGACGGGAAGACTGATCAGTATGCTAAAATACAGGAAGATTTCCATATGCTACTAGCTAAACCAGCTCTGAGAGTGAGTATTTAGATATATAGTGTGTGTGGCTAGCTAGATATCTTAGCCTGAGGTCCAGGAGGTGCACAGGTGTCCTGGTTCTATCACTGACCCTCTGTGAGGCAGCTAGACACTGCTTAGTTCACGGGTGTCCTGCCTCTACCAGTGACCCTCTGTGAGGCAGCTAGACACTGCTTAGTGCACAGGTGTCCTGGCTCTACCAGTGACCCTCAGTGAGGCAGCTACACTGCTTAGTGCACAGGTGTCCTGGCTCTACCAGTGACCCTCAGTGAGGCAGCTAGACACTGCTTAGTGCACAGGTGTCCTGGCTCTACCAGTGACCCTCAGTGAGGCAGCTAGACACTGCTTAGTGCACAGGTGTCCTGGCTCTACCAGTGACCCTCAGTGAGGCAGCTACACTGCTTAGTGCACAGGTGTCCTGGCTCTACCAGTGACCCTCAGTGAGGCAGCTAGACACTGCTTAGTGCACAGGTGTCCTGGCTCTACCAGTGACCCTCAGTGAGGCAGCTACACTGCTTAGTGCACAGGTGTCCTGGCTCTACCAGTGACCCTCTGTGAGGCAGCTACACTGCTTAGTGCACAGGTGTCCTGGCTCTACCAGTGACCCTCTGTGAGGCACCATTCTATACTGTAGGAGTGTCTAGAAGCTAACAAGAAGACTATCTATGACCTCATGTCGAGTCATGGAGCATCTGATGACATCATCCACTTTTCTGAGCTCATGAAAGGTGAGTAAGCACTGATATAGATCACACCAGGTCTCGACCCTCTCTCCAGACTATGATCGTGTGATTAGACACCACGTACAGAATCATGAGTACCGCAAGGCACTGGGCCTGCTGGCTGAACGCTCAGCTGAGGTTCTCGCCATCACAGATAAGGTGAAACTATTCTCAAAAACCTAGCTCTTCAACTCTCACGTATCTCTATAGCATGAGCGTAGAGCAGTGTTCAGTAAGTTTGCTGATCTCTACTACAAGTACTCTCCAGTGCTGCTCAAGCATGTTCCTGACCTGACGGTGTCTGCCTGGGTTACAGCAGGCAAGCTACTCGACCCTAAGAAGCTGATAGTAGCCCTCACACAATGCAGTCAACAAGATGACCCCGCCCACAAGCGACTGGTATACTCTCCTCTCTCTTCTCTCAACTTTTCCGTGTTGTGTATCAGTTCTCCCTTGTAGCCTGTAGAGTGTCTAACTCTCTCTCTCTCTCTCTCTCTCTCTCTCTCTCTCTCTCTCTCTCTCTCTCTCTCTCTCTCTCTCTCTCTCTCTCTCTCTCTCTCTCCCAGATCTCGGCAACAATCCAGTATCTTGAATACTGTGTTGATCAGCTTCGTACTGACCAAGTGTCTGTACATAACTTCCTCATCTCCTCCTATGCCAACAGCACCAACCCCTCCCACCATCGCAAACTACTCGAGTACGTCAAGAAACAAGACCAGGTAAGAGAGAGAGAGAATTCCATACCACACTATATGAGTGCTGTAGTGGGTTAGCAGTATCTATCATTAGCTCACTGTTGTACCTACAGGTTGGGTGTATGCCACAGTATGATGCTCAGTATGCTCTGAGGTTGTGTCTGGAGAAGGGTCTACAGGAGCCTTGTGTGCACATCTACTCCTCCATGAGCCTGTTTGAGGAAGGAGTCACCTTGGCACTATCGGTACTAGCACACCATGGCTGCTACTACTCTAACGTCTCTCTCTCTCTCTCTCTCTCAGCTTGGTAAGGTGGATCTTGCTCACCACATCATATCTCGTGATCCCATGATCTCACGTGACAAGCAACTGGAGAAGAAGCTGTGGTTACGCATCGCAGAGCATGTCATCAAGAAGGAGAGAGATATTAGAAAGTTAGTCCCTCTATCATTTCATCATCTCATATCTCAATCTCTCTCTCTCTCTCTCCCTCTCTCTCTCCAGGGCAATGCAGTTCCTCAAGGAGTGTGGTGGTGTGTTAAAGATTGAAGATATTCTACCTTTCTTCTCCGACGTAGTGACCATCGACCAGTTCAAGGTATCCTCCTCCTCTCTCCTCTAGCTCTATTCCTCTCTTCCTAGGATGCTATATGTGACTCACTGCAAGCCTACAATGTGCATATCGACAATCTGAAGAAGGAGATGGATGGAGCTACTGAGAGTGCTAAGAACATTAGAGAAGATATTCAAGACATCCGCAACAAGTATGCTCACTCATCCACTCACTCACTCATCCACTCACTCACTCACTCACTAATCCACTCACTCATCCACTCACTCACTCACCCACTCACTCACCCTAGTGTGTTGTCAAGCCTCTTTGCCATGTGTTCAGGTGTGTTCTCATTCGATCTGATCATAAGTGTCAGATATGTGAGGCTCGTCTCTTATCTCAATCGTTCTACATGTTCCCGTGTCGTCACGCCTTCCATAAGGAGTGCCTGGTGGGCGAGGTCATACCACTGATGAATGATAGGGACAGGTAAGTGGGCGTGTCTACATGAATGCACTCGCTCATTACCACACAGGAGAGGGAAGTTAGAGCAGCTCATCAGAGAATTAGAAACTACTAAGAACAAGGAGGCGATAAAGGTACTCAAATAACATAACATTTTACTCAAAATTGTTAATTCCTCTCTCCCAGCGTCAGATTGATGAGTTGGTGTCTGGTGACTGTCCTTACTGTGGTCTAATGATGATAGGTTCTGTCGGCTTGCCTCTCCTACCAGTAGACTCCTGGGAGAGAACCATGACCAGCTGGAAATAAACTACAACTCTTTTGCATTGTATTATAATAAATTATATCAGAGTTTTTGAGTGCCGATAATTTTATTGTACCATCATTACATAACCATGCGAGTGGTAGTCCATGATCAGTGCTGATACACAACTCATCATACGTGTGACATCGTGGTCAGCTGGTTGTTCGGTGTGTTTAGGATAGTGTGTTCAAGGGAGACTAGTTTGGAGTGAGGGAGCTCCTCTTCAAGCTAGCTAGCCTAGCTGTGAGGTGTCAGTTCATACTGAGGCACACTGGACATCTTCACACTCACTAGACAAGATGTTGAACAAGTGCATGTTCACCTGCAGATTCTGCCTCAACTGAACTATATGATGGCTATAGCCTCAGTGGAGAGTCTGGGTCATGTAGAAACCACTTCATACTAAAATGTTGTTGAGTTCTAGTCCAGGGACAGGTGCATATACAAACTTGGAGCTGTGTCAAAGCAACATGACTTATGGGCAAAAAGGGCATTAGATACCACTGGATACTGGATCTATTTAGACGACTCAAGCTATACAGACACTGGATGGGATGCAGGAAGTACTGGAGCAGGCAAACATGAGAAACTAAATAAGTTGAGTAGTGAAGAGGATCAAGAGGAAGAATGCACCGGACATGGAACAAGAAGGGAGGAAGCTATGGGCTAAGCAACAGGAGATAAGGCAGTGAAGATGACCTCGAAGTAGAGGACGATTCAACAGGTTGTCTTAGTAGCTCCTCAGTTTCTGACCCAATAGAGCTGTTATCATCGCTAGTAAAATAAAGTGCAATTAAGTGTGGATCTAGCTACTACTCATTATGAACTAGTCACAGGGAGTGTTCTATGAATAAGGGTACGAGGCAATAGGATGACAGTGTCGAACACTCCTTAATATCTGAGCAAGAAATTAATTAAAAAAGAGGTGCAAATGTGGTTCCATTTCTCACGTTCGGACTAGCTATCGTGACTGTCTCATGAACTAAGGTAAGACAGGCAAGTAACCTGTTTGTACCTGATTGCACTACTTCTGTCAGTGTACAAAATCACACAAATGTTGATTTTATATATTTGCATGACACTAATAATTATAATAATTATTAATGAATGTTCTAAACAACCTCCTATCATGATATGCACTGGATGCCCTCCATGATGCACTTTGGAAAGCAAAATAAAGTACAGTTTTCAGTAGTATAATACCTCGGCAACATTAACCCCGCATGTATGAAAAGAGTGAGTACAGAATCAAGTGACAAAGTGTACATAACATGAAACATACACCCTAATAGCACTAGAGATATTAAACATCCCATTTCCTATCTTTTTATAAAAATTAAAACGGACAAAAAATAACCTCCTCTCCTCCCCTAGCTACCTGTATTTATCTGTATTTGTATTTGCTATTGACATCTCTATTTTGTATCATGGTGAAAAGAAGGGATACAGACCACATCACATAGTTATGACCATCTCGAACACCCATACCTCTTTAGAATTTACTGTCTCCTGCTGGACACGCTGGATTAAGAACTTGCTTCCAGGAGATAAAGTGTATTCATTTTTCTCAGGGTCATCAGAGAGAGCAGTGATATAGCTGGCCCTCTCCCACACAATTGCACCAGGTGCTGGATTGAGAACAAGCAAGATACCATTGCTGTATTCCATGGCTTCCTCTCGATATTCAGTGAAGCTCATCACTCCCTTCAATGTAATGGTGTCACCGACTTTAAAAACAGTCTGCAGTGCATCTTGGAAAGGCATTTGCATTGGTGTTCCTACTGGACCTGAATTACCAGAGAACTCGAGAAATTCTGCCACAAAGCGTTCCAGACCCAAATTGCTTATGTCAGGCTGTCCACTGTAAAGATGTGGCACCTTATAGACACTTGTGCGTGGGAAGGAATAAAAACAGGCTTCCAGGAGCCTGTTCTGAACGTTGCAGAAATACTGGAGCCTATTGTGCAATTGGTCCAGTTGTTGACGAACCTCTGCTTCACTATCTGCTGGCAACATCAGAAAAGAGTGCATGTAATCGTTGTTCTAAGGTGTGAAAGGCGGCCAGTCGGATGACCATATGACATTGGCTATGGTATCAAGGTCGAGTGGATCACCTTCAATGCCTGTATAGACAAAGAACCTGAACATAACGATTCTCATGAAGCTGGCTGAGGTCCAGTCATACACACTGAAAGCCAGCTGCTTGTTGTGTTCAGTAAAGGGAAAGAATAGCTGTCCCAAGCGCTCGATCTCTGCATCAGTCTTTCCGGGGGCATCGGGAATGTTCTGGTAGGGGACAAGCTTCAGGTCCATCATTTCCTGCAATGCCAAAGCATCTCTAAAAGCAATGGTGGACAGAGGCTGCAGTGATGGGCCAACCACTATTGGAACCGGCTGCCTGGAATGAGCCATTCTCAAGAAAGGTGAGGGTCACTCTACCCTCACCTTCATATCTAAAGATGCTCCCATTCATGAATATGCCCCACGATGAGCTGGAGCCCCTCCCAACATCTACCAGATCAAGGAAGCCCTTTTCTGTTACGACAATGCGATAGCTGGCTCCCTCGGCCCCCTTACGACATTCAGCACTTCCCCTCCTCCACTTTGAAGCACTCACTGCTGGGGAGAGGTAAGGTTGATGATCTTCACAATTCTCCACATCTTAACCCTTTAAGCCCATTTGGCGTCATACATACTTCAGACACCATAACTTTATGAAAAAGTGCTAAAATATCCCAAAATTAAGGGTGGAATTCCCAAACATCGATCAGGATTACGAATATTTTAGTTTCTACTGTTAGTTGAAGGCTTGCTCAGTCACACTGATCACCCAAGAAAGTCGCCATTCGTCTTGTGGGCGTAGCAAGCTCCGCCCAATGACGAAAAGTTGCGTTTGTTTACAAAGCATGCCACACCCACACAAAATGTCAGACATAAACTTTGGTACACAAGGAATTAAGAAACGTACGCATGGGATTTTGCAAAAAGGTATCTGTCTGTAAGTTACAGAGGGGCGAATATTTAATGAGAAGACACGATTTCGGCAAAAATTCCCTACCAGCAAGAGCGATGGAAGAAGATACATCTACTTATTTTGCCAAAGCTAGCGCCAAAAAATGCCACCTCTCGCCCTTCCCGGCGCCCTCCCCACAACCCACCCACCCACCCCTAGCTATGTGGGTACGTCTCTCGTGATTGCAGAGTACGAAATAATTTAATTTGTTCCAAATACGGCAAGTGCTATTGGAGTGTGGGTACACCCATTTTCCGTGTCACGGGGCAAGTAATAGCCAGGACACTGTAGATTATATTGTGCAAAGGGCAGCAAAAAAGAATAGTTGGCTTCAGTGCAAATTTCACAACAATTTAGGAAAAAGAAAATGGCTGCCAAGAAAGTTTGGACATTTTATGGCTTCGGGTGCTCGGAAACACATTTTTGCGCATTCTCTATGATCTGGGCTACATTTTACACTCACCACAACCACTGCAATTTATATGTATACTTTTCAGTAGCCAGCCCCAAAGTACTAACTTTGAGCAAAATTTAACGAGGTACGTCGCTGCACTTTATCGGCTTCACTTTCGAAGTGGGAGGGGCATATCGACCGACTTGAGTGTAGGCAATTGCGGCTACTCACTGGCGTAAAACGACGCAAATTTGAGACCAGTAACACAAAAGACACACGAGATATTCATGATAGAAGTGGTCAGCATTTACGAGTGTGACAAGCTGAATCGACAATCTTTATTATAATACCAGAAATCAAATCAGTACAATATACTATGGCTATTTATTAAGACAGTTCAGAAAGGCACTAGTGGGTCCTGCTAATGATAATCATAAACATGGTTATAATGATTAATAACTGTTACACGAGGTTAAAATTTCAGCAAGATAATTTAGTAATTAAAGGGTTAACAGAGGCTTTAGCTAACTTCAGGGCTACAAACTGAATCTTCCAGGCCTGCAACCAAATACATTGATAATAACATCACATTGATTTTATCAATGTATCCAGTTGCAGCTCTGGGATGTTCAGTTATCATTGGGTAGAACCTTAACTGGAGGTAAAAATCGCTCCAGTTAAGGTTCTACCCAATGATAACTGAACATCCCAGAGCTGCAACTGGATACATTGATAAAATCAATGTTATGATAATATCATGTATTTGGTTGCAGGCCTAGAAGGCAGTTCAGTTTGTAGCCCTGAAGTTAGCTAAAGCCTCTGTTAAGATGTGGACAATTGAGAAGATCATCAACCTTACCTCTCCCCAGCAGCAAGTGCTTCAAAGTGGAGGAGGGGAAGTGCCGAAAGTCGTAAGGGGTCCCGAGGGAGCCA
Organism: Haliclona indistincta; assembly: GCA_964017065.1. NCBI lineage: Eukaryota > Metazoa > Porifera > Demospongiae > Haplosclerida > Chalinidae > Haliclona > Haliclona indistincta. The sequence continues at coordinate 635,550 of OZ024791.1, forward strand.
GCTATCGCATTGTCGTAACAGAAAAGGGCTTCCTTGATCTGGTAGATGTTGGGAGGGGCTCCAGCTCATCGTGGGGCATATACATGAACGGGAGCATCTTTAAATATGAGGGTGAGGGTAGAGTGACCCTCACCTTTCTTGAGGATGGCTCATTCCAGGCAGCCGGTTCCAAAAGTGGTTGGCCCATCACTGGACAGCTTAAGCCTCTGCCCACCATTGCTTTTAGAGATGCTTTGGCATTGCAGGAAATGATGGACCTGAAGCTTGTCCCTTACCAGAACATTCCCGATGCTCCCGGAAAGACTGATGCAGAGATCGAGCGCTTGGGACAGCTATTCTTTCCCTTTACTGAACACAACAAGCAGCTGGCTTTCAGTGTGTATGACTGGACCTCAGCCAGCTTCATGAGAATCGTTATGTTCAGGTTCTTTGTCTATACAGGCATTGAAGGTGATCCACTCGACCTTGATACCATAGCCAATGTCATATGGTCATCCAACTGGTTGCCTTTCACACCACAGAACAAGGATTACATGCACTCTTTTCTGATGTTTCCTGCAGATAGTGAAGCAGAGGTTCGTCGACAACTGGACCAATTGCACAATAGGCTCCAGTATTTCTGCAACGTTCAGAACAGGCTCCTGGAAGCCTGTTTTTACTCCTTACCACGCACAAGTGTCTATAAGGTGCCACATCTTTACAGTGGACAGCCTGACAGCAATTTGGGTCTGGAACGCTTTGTGGCAGAATTTCTCGAGTTCCCTGGTAATTCAGGTCCAGTAGGAATACCAATGCAAATGCCTTTCCAAGATGCACTGCAGACTGTTTTTAAAGTCGGTGACACCATTACAACGAAGGGAGTGATGAGCTTCACTAAATATCGAGACGAAGCCATGGAATACAGCAATGGTATCTTGCTTGTTCTCAATCCAGCACCTGGTGCAATTGTGTGGGAGAGGGCCAGCTATATCACTGCTCTCTCTGATGACCCCGAGAAGAATGAATACACTTTCTCTCCTGGAACCAAGTTCTTAATCCAGCGTGTCCAGCAGGAGACAGTAAATTCTAAAGAGGTATGGGTGTTCGAGATGGTCGTAACCATTTGATGTGGTCTGTATCCCTTCTTTTTACCGTGATACTTGTAGATACAGATAGGGTTGTCAATGGCAAATACAAATACAAATAAATACAGGTAGCTAGAAGAGGAGGCTATTTTTTGTCCGTTTTAATTTTTATAAAAAAGACAGATTTGGATAGGAAATGGCATGTTTAATATCTCTAGTGCTTTTTTGGTGTAAAAATGTATGTTTCGTTAATTATTTTGTCAGAAACATTATGATTATACTTTATGTCAACATTTATGTTAACGAGTCATGAATAATAATTATTATTAATTTGTGGTTATCTCTAAATTTGACAACTGAGCTAGCTGGGGAGGAGCACGTGACCTTAACCCGTGCACCCACGCGTTGACGACCAGGCCACGTCAACTCGTTGTTGGGCGTGTCACTGTAGGCGTGGTTTCTTCTTGTCTGGAACGATGGCGATTTTCGAGCGCTCTTGTACGCAGCGTTTCCGGATTGTGTGACTGATTGCAGCTATCCAGGTACATTTAGATGACTGCGCCAGTAATTCCTACCAGTTCTGAATGCTTGCCATTGACCAATAGACAGAAGTAAGTGCAGCTAGCTATCTCGCTTGCTCGCTCGCTTCATCCTCTTGCAAGCGGCTCAGGCCCCTTCGGCTAGACACACACAGACACTACAAACATTATCTTATCATCAACACAGTTCATATCTGTCTCCTTAAAAAAAAAAAAAAAAAAAAAAGAGTTCTTCAGTCGCTAGATCCTTTGATCCTCAAAGGCCCGAAACCGGAAACTTGTAAAGATGAAAGTTCCGCTTCCGTGCCGACAGAGGGGGTGGTTTCACGGTACTTGAATGCCGCCTGCATCTCATTTCCTGTACAATAACCATTATAACTTGTGTTATTAATAATTATTAAAGTGGGCACTTACCATGAATACTAAGTAGGGTTGTATTTTTACAACTTTTCAGAGCTCAAAGAGTTATGGGGTACTTGGAAACATCATGTGTGCTACGTGGATCTACTACTCATGTGTTTTGCGCTTTGCCCGTTCTTAAGGGTGCTTCTGCAGCATAGATACTAGCTAAGCTAGAGGAAATAATAACTACCAAGCCTCGTTGTGGCTAAGCCGTGGCTGCTGTGTCATAGGTGTGGTTCGTTGTGACGTCGTACAAATTATAGTGATGTCACAAGCATGGCGCTATTGTGTAAAGTAAAGTAAAAAAGCTTTAATGAACAGATTTCACGAAACCCTCGGCGTGTTGCACATTGTAGAGTTAGCTCCTTGGTTATGGTTTGCAGAAGGAGCTTTGCAGCTCAAGCCAGCCTGCTTGCTATTGAAACTGCACTACTAACCAGAAGACAGCAAAGTGCTGACCACAACCGAGACAAGGTGTGTCAAGTGGGCGTGACCATGAACACTGAGTATAGGCATAGATATTATAAAAATTGCCTACGGACTGGGATTGGACACTAGCTCACGTGAGCGCATAGTAACAATACATTTTTGGTGCGTGCACACCGCGTTGCGCTTGACCCAAATGCCGCAATACATTTAGCGAGCAGAAAGTCGTGAACTTTGTGTACCTCTACTGCAAATACTAACTGTTTTTAGTGTACGCTGTTGCTTTATAATTGTTATTCACGTTGATCAATGTGGTGTAGGCATGTTTTTCAGCGCCTAGGGCGATACTGCAGTGCAGAATTCGTACTTGTTAGTGACCTTTTTTGTGTACCTCTAGACGCAACATGACAAATATCCGAATAAATTCAATACCTTGGAGCTACTGTTCGATGATTCGAATATGGTTTAGGCTATAATCTGTATGCAGACAAAGCGTTATCTCGTTGCAAAACGCCTTTGATTCGGGCAGTTTTTGTATTAAGTAATACTGTAACCATGCAGAACCACGCCGTATCCAAGGGAAAAATTCACTTCCGGCGCAACGCGCTGTGTACACGGAAATGCCCAGTGTCCAATCCCAGTCCGTAGGCAATATAATATCTATGGTATAGGTAGCCATTGCTCTTGGCTTTGATAGGCTTTTTCTTGAGATGTCTACGCACCCCCCGAGCTGTCCTGCAGTTTAGATGGAATCTACAAGTACCTAGGTAGTCAACTATGGGCGGTTTTGTCGTCAGAGAGGTCAAAGACGGCCGTCAAGGTGAGCCAGCCATAACTCGAGAACGAAAGCACTTTAGCAAAATCCACGAGTCAAATTGCAAGCCATTGTCGTGCTAAGCCTGTTCATACCTTTACCGAGTTTCAGAAGTGAGCGATGGTCTCTGCAGCTCATTGGACAGACAGAATGAATGAACGAATTTCACGAACCCTCGGCGTTTGAGCACCGTTGTAAACATTGTAGAGTTAGCTCCTTAGTTATGGTTTGCAGAAGGAGCTTTGCAGCTAAAGCCAACCTGTTTGCTATTGAAACTGCACTGCTAACCAGAAGATAGTGCCCGCGAGACTAACCAGAAGACAGCAAAGTGCTGACCACAACCGAGACAAGGTGTGTCAAGTGGGCGTGACCGTGAACACTGAGTAGGTAGCCATTGCTCTTGCCTTTGATAGGCTTTTTCTTGAGATGTCTACACACCCCCAGAGCTGTCCTGCAGTTTAGATGGAATCTACAAGTACCTAGGTAGTCAACTATGGGCACGTTTGTTGTCAGAGAAGTCTAAGATGGCCGTCATGCAAGGTGAGCCAGCCATAACTCAAGAACGAAAGCACTTTAGCAAAATCCACGAGTCACATTGCAAGCCATTGTCGTGCTAAGCCTGTTCATACCTTTACCGAGTTTCGGAAGTGCGCGATGGTCTCTGCAGCTCATTGGACAGACAGAATGAATGAACAGATTTCACGAAACCCTCGGCGTGTTGCACATTGTAGAGTTAGTTCCTTAGTTATGGTTTGCAGAAGGAGCTTTGCAGCTAAAGCCAACCTGCTTGCTATTGAAACTGCATTGCTAACCAGAAGACAGCAAAGTGCTGACCACAACCGAGACAAGGTGTGTCAAGTGGGCGTGATCGTGAACACTGAGTAGGTAGCCATTGCTCTTGGCTTTGATAGGCTTTTTCTTGAGATGTCTACGCACCTCCAGAGCTGTCCTGCTGTTTAGATGGAATCTACAAGTACCTAGATAGTCATGTATGGGCGCGTTTGTAGTCAGAGAGGTCCAAGACGGCCGTCAAGGTGAGCCAGCCATACATAACTCGAGAACGAAAACACTTTAGCAAAATCCACGAGTCACATTGCAAGCCATTGTCGTGCTAAGTCTGTTCATACCTTTACCGAGTTTCAGAAGTGAGCGATGGTCTCTGCAGCTCGATGGACAGAACGAACGAATGAACAGATTTCACGAAACCCTCGGCGTGTTGCACATTGTAGAGTTAGTTCCTTAGTTATGGTTTGCAGAAGGAGCTTTGCAGCTAAAGCCAACCTGCTTGCTACATGTATTGAAACTGCACTGCTAGCCAGAAGACAGCAAAGTGCTGACCACAACCGAGACAAGGTGTGTCAAGTGGGCGTGACCGTGAACACTGAGTAGGTAACCATTGCTCTTGGCTTTGATAGGCTTTTTCTTGAGATGTCTACGCACCCCCAGAGCTGTCCTGCTGTTTAGATGGAATCTACAAGTACCTAGATAGTCAACTATGGGCGCGTTTGTAGTCAGAGAGGTCCAAGACGGCCGTCAAGGTGAGTCAGCCATACATAACTCGAGAACGAAAGCACTTTAGCAAAATCCACGAGTCACATTGCAAGCCATTGTCGTGCTAAGCCTGTTCATACCTTTACCGAGTTTCAGAAGTGAGCGATGGTGTCTGCAGCTCGATGGACAGAATGAATGAACGAAAAACAAAACACACTGGTAGACGTCTCGGTAGATACCAAGAACAAACTTAACCGGGTTCCTAGTGAAAGATATGATCATTATCTTCTAAAGAACACAATCACGAGTTGGAAAACTCACCGAGACAACTGGCTAAGTACAAATAATCAAGATTGAATAGGATACAACTCGAGCTCCCTGACAAGAAATAATCACCATGTGCGACATATTGCACAATGCGCATGTCAAATGAGCACTAATTAGAGTGTGTTTTGTGGGCGTGTTGCGATGCCTGTAGCAGGGCTTTTGTTGAGATTTCTACGCACCCTCAGAGCTGTCCTGATGTTTAGATGTAGTCTACAAGTACCTAGGTTGTCAACCATGTGCGCTTTTGTTGTCAGAAAGGTCCAAGATGGCCGTCCAGGTGAGCCAGCCATAACTCGAGAACGAAAGCATTTTAGCATAATCCACGAGTCACATTGCAAGCCATGGTCATGCTTAGCCTGTTCATACCTTAGTTGACGCGTAGAAGCGATCGCTGATCTCTGTAGCAGAAGAGACAGACAGACAGACAGACCGACCGAACGACAAAGCAAGTACCGTAACCCTCGCGCATGCGCCGAGGGTTAATGAATGAATGACAAACTAAGTATTGTAACCCTCGCGCATGCGCCGAGGGTTAATGAACGCATTTCACAAACCCTCGGCATCTACGCTCCATAGACCATAGTTGGGGATTGCAGCAGGAGTTTACCACTAGTGCCAACCTGCAGCTTAGCTTATAGGCTGTAGCTATATTGAAACTGCACTGCTAACTAGTTATGGCTTTCAGAAGGAGCTTTGCAGGCTTGCAGCTAAAGCCAACCTGCTTACTATTGAAACTGTACTGGTAGACAGAAGACAGCAAATGCTGACCACAAGGACAAGGTGTGTCAAGTGGGCGTGACCGTGAACACGGAGTAGGTAGCCAATGCTCTTGGCTTTGATAGGCTTTTTCTTGAGATGTCTACGCACCCCCAGAGCTGTCCTACAGTTTAGATGGAATCTACAAGTACCTAGGTAGTCAACTATGGGCGCTTTTGTCGTCAGAGAGGTCAAAGACGGCCGTCATGCAAGGTGAGTCAGCCATACATAACTCGAGAACGAAAGCACTTTAGCAAAATCCACGAGTCAGATTGCAAGCCATTGTCATGCTAAGCCTGTTCATACCTTTACCGAGTTTCAGATGTGAGCGATGGTCTCTGCAGCTCATTGGACAGACCGAATGAACGAACGATCGAACGAATGACAGAGCAAGTACCTTTTTTTTTTTTACTGTTGCCCTTTACGGGATAATAATGACAAAAACAAGAACTAAGTAGATGAAATAAAAATATATAGAGTCAGTCTGTGAACTTTAGACATGAGATTTTCTCAGCAAGGTTAATAAGATCATGAAAGTTCTTGTTCTCCAGCCATTGTATTGTGGTCTCAGTGCTGTATTTTGACTCAGGTAGATTACTTGAAAACAGATGTTCATAATAGTTCGATGGAATTTTATCGCCACAATGAGGACATAGTCTCTCACCAAAGGTTGGTCTTAAAGAGCACTAAAAAACCCCTGCATTAGCTTAGTTCCACGAACACCCAGCTCAAGTGCCTCATCCCATGTACCGTAACCCTCGTACCGTAACCGTAACCCTCGTACCGTAACCCTTGCGCATGCGCCGAGGGTTAATGAATGACAAACTGAGTACCGTAACCCTCGCGCATGCGCCGAGGGTTAATGACAAACCAAGTACCGTAACCCTCGCGCATGCGCCGAGGGTTAATAAAAAAACTGAAAAGTGTAGGGATGACTCTTAAAAAAGGAAAGGAACAAGATGGGATGATGCTTGCAAAAGTAAAGTAACAAGATGGAATAATGCTAAGCTTGCAAATGTAAAAGTCCCAAGTATCCCTACATCAGCGGCTTGCTGCGACGACACTGACAAATGCGGAATCCTCTTCCTATACATTTACAATCGTCGATTACTTCATCGGACTGCGTCCTCCAAACACAGATACATCTAGTTATTTACAACTGTCAACTACTTCATCGGACTGCGTCCTCCTAAACACATATACCTCTAGTTATTTACAACCGTCAATTACTTCATCGGACTGCGTCCTCCAAACACAGATACATCTAGTTATTTACAACTGTCAACTACTTCATCGGACTGCGTCCTCCTAAACACATATACCTCTAGTTATTTACAACCGTCAATTATTCCATCGGACTGCGTCCTCCTTCAAGCCGCTGATGTAGGGATACTTGGGACTTTTACATTTGCAAGCTTAGCATTATTCCATCTTGTTCCTTTACTTTTGCAAGCATCATCCCATCTTGTTCCTTTCCTTTAAGAGTCATCCCTACACTTTTCAGTTTTTTTATTAAAGCTTTTTTACTTTACTTGTTCCTGTTATTTTTTTGATCACTATCAGTTTGAACTTATTAGTTGTATTCTATGTTAGATGTTATTTCATTTTGACAACTCTGTGAGCAGCAGTTACTAGTCTAGCAGATGTGAACGTGCACAGGGTCTGGAGTGTAAGGAGTGTAGTTTAAAATAATGTTTAATATTACCAATCATTCATTGAAAGGTTTAAAATAGTAAAGAGGTTAAGGACGCAGACAGCAAAATATCAAGTCCAGGTATGATTTGACAACATGATACTTGTACAGTAATGGATGAAGGAAGAGACTAATACTGACAACTCATGATGCTGCAAGCCTAATAGTAGGAGCACGCCTAGTAGAACCTTGTTGATGTCAATATCACACTCATAGAGGCTTCTAGTCCTTTACAACTTACGCTGCGTGGTGTAGGAACCTTACTGTGCGTAGAATCTTGCTGCCGGTAACTTAGAATACTTGTTCACGTCTGGGTATGTCAGTTTTAACCCGCCATCTGAAGCTTTAACGAACAGATCAGTGTTACTTAGGGTATAGTACTGCTCTAGACAAATTTCATACCTCTGGCTTGCGCACTGAAGCGTCCAGAGCAGAGACAATCGAGCGAGCAATCGAGCTCGAGCAAAACTGATGTGGGCGGAGTTAATGATACGAGCGACAAGAGGGTTAATTATTTAATGGCGTCTTCTGTCCAAAACCACCCGCTTCACATAATTTCTCCAGGATATATACTGACACGTGAGCTTCGTATGATCAGTCAATATCCTGGTAATATATTGCTACAGCGGTTTTCAGGCTTCTTGCAACAAAAAAGCGTAGAGCGTAAAGCGAAAACCGTGGAGCGTCACACTATCATTGCGCAATTTGCGCGGCGCGCGAATGACGACACGCCCACACGAAAACAACACTAGCACGTGTAGTCACTGAACGATCGCTACTAGCACGATGAAGAACGAAGACTGGTGGTGGAATGGCGGAGAAGACGAGGATAGATGGGTTTCGCCAGCAAAGGTCCTCCGAATAAGCGCTGCAGCGACTTGGTTCACAGCTCGTTCGACAATTTCTTTGCCTGACCACACCCCTGCAATGCGGCCAACACATGATCACGCACGTGCGCGCTCCACGGTCTACGGTTTTTCTTATGCAAGAAGCCTGAAAACCGCTGTACTATACCGTAAACATCGATGAAATACTAGTAAAATTGAAGTACTAGCTCGCTAGCTGGTTCATGGAGATCTAGATCGTCGCATTGGTGGCCCGTCAGAGGGAGTATTAGGGACTGGTATTAGAGACCAAGAGCAGGAATACTGGTGGTGAGACACCAAGACCAGGAATACCGTTGCATGATGGTGGTAGAGACAAGAGCTGCAGCTAGGTATAATCGTAACTACTGAGGATCAAGACGAGTCAGTCAGCCAAGAGTAGGTATATAATATAATGCAGTACTAGATCAGACGGTACTGGATCATGAACAGGCTGTAGTGATCTCTATAATCTACATGCCTACAATAATTGTATTGACACATGATGGCTGTAATCATGTATACATGTAATTAACAATGGTAGCTGTACCATTGATCGACTTTTTGAACTATTACCAGCTTCTTGCTCTGCTGCATGCAATGTAGACATGCATTGCGGTGCTTCAAACTTACATGCTGTAGCACTGTATAATAATGTGTATAGGAAACCCAGCATGCAACACTTTAATTGAGTTCATTTCTACTTGAGTATGATTGAGCATACGTCTATGTACGCATACGCATTATTGTGAACTATAGGCATCTTGTGGTAAAATGCATTATGTGGTTTATAATTGTAAGAGAGATTTGCTTTAGGCTATGCACCTGTGCGTTATATTGTAATGAAGCTCATGCTTAAGGCCATGTACATGCATGCCACACTGGTGTTCGAATTATACCTGATTTACCAGATTCTGTTTTCTCTAAGGTTGACCTGGGTAGTGAGTGCTACATAAAATCATGTTGGTAGGTGTATTAGGGTTGTAGTATGGCACACCGTTTGTATGATCATAAATAACGTAGACGTAAGGCAGCGCAGCCGCGGGCTTGTAGGTGTTACCGATGTGGGCGTGGTCTATACACCATCGACCATGTGTAGTGCAGGTATGTTTCTTCTGCCAGTAACGGGTCACCCAGTCCCTGTCATTGTCTCTGTGTCACTTTGTGTATAGTGTGAGTCATGGTGCCGCCTCTGTTCGCTAGGCTATAGCAGTGTCCGTTGATCACCTATAGTGGCAGCTAGTAGCTTGCTGTCAATGCCTGTGTGACTAGGTCTATAATAGTGTAATTAACCTGTGACTCTGTCAGTTATGCTCTGCTAGCCTATACATGTGTGTCTGTATATGATTATGTGTCTGCTTATTTGCCAGAACACAACATGCCGATTACAATAAGAGTTATAGTTATGCTTAATTCCTCTCCATACACCTATTGCATCAATCACTCAGATGTGCTAGTTTCAGCTGGGTCACACTTTAAACCAGTTAAAGCACCCTGTCTCGTGCTCTACGGTGTATAAAATAGGTTTCCTACTGCTTATAATAGTAAAACGTAGAGCGTCCATTGTTGATCATCCTCCATCGTGTAACAATGCCTTCACACATTATAGTGTATGAAGTGAGGCTCTAATGGTCTACGCTTTACTATTGCGAAAAACACTGTAATTGCACAAGGGTCATGTCTCGATGACAAATAGAGCACTCACCTTAGGCTAATGCTCTATTTGCCTCTCGACACGCCCCTTGTGCAATTGTACGCCCATCATGCATTATTATGGTGCTTTAACTAGTACTTAGGATGTACATAAATTCTTTTTTTCCTCACAGGAGATACTACCATCAGATGGGTGTGTACTATGGCATGTAAAGCCGACAAGTGATCATAAAAGACAACCATAATTGTTGCAATTGCACTGTGATATAATTGACAACTTGTTCATCATTGTGTTTCAGTCACAAAAATTATAATGGTTATAAAAATATGGGCATGGTACTACTATTGTAAATAGCTTGCAGGTCAGTGAGAATGCAATTTCACTGAATGCTACTCTGAGACATCACTATAGGGTCCATTATAGGTATAAATCCACTATGAGAGTAGCAACTCACTGCTATTGCTAGCCTGACACAGTGACACCACTGCAGAGAGACAAGACTAGCTCAGTATGGGTCTAGAGCTTGCCAATGAAAGGACTTACTGATCCTTACTCTCATAGCCTGGCCTAGTCTACGACTGTAGAATAAAAAGGCGAGCTCTAGACCCTAGTTTAAATTAGTGGAATCTTTCTCTGCATGCAGTGGCATCTGGCTGGCAACAGTAGTGAAATACATACTCTCATAGTGCACCTACGACTGTAGAATGTACAGGCAAGCTCTAGACCCTAGTTTTAGTGGAATCTTTCTCTGCAGTGGCATCAGGTTCGCAACAGCAGTGAAATACATACTCTCATAGTGCACCTACGACTGTAGAATGTACAGGCAAGCTCTAGGCCCTAGTTTTAGTGGAATCTTTCTCTGTAGTGGCATCAGGTTCGCAACAGCAGTGAAATACATACTCTCATAGTGCACCCTTTAGTTGCTAAGTTATTTTGGCGAAAATTCGACTTGCTCTAAACTGACAGTTTGTCCAGCAATTTTCTACAACATGCAGTACGCTAGCTGTTCCAAACTAGCACTGTTTTTACCTGGCATGTCAAAGTTTACGACCATGTACTAAAATCTGAGTTGGCCACTCCCACTTCGGAACTGAAGCCACTTAAGGGTGCACGCAACTAGCAACAGTGCGGCTGCTATGAATATAATTATTGTGTGGTTGCTGACATAGCAACTGTTTACACGACAAACCACAACCAATAGCAACTGTATACTCAGCAAGCATTCCAATGGCGCTGCCCTTGCCAACACGCATTTTGGCATAAAACTTCGCCAACGCACGCTGGATCTAGACGTCTTTTAGCTCTACGCGATCGCCAGCACGTGGGCAATACCGTAACAGAACGATTTTTCTAAATAAACTCCACACTGCCGAGAAAAACGGGAAAATCCATGCTGCTCGAAGGGCAACGGTGCTTTCTAGGCGCGCTAGCGAAAAAATCGCTCTGTTACTAGATTGTAGCTTTATTGAAACTTGCATTTCTGGAATCTTGAGCTCATTCAAGTCTTCACTGGTGAGTTTTATGAATAAACACGTCGATCGTGGACCGCGTCTCTCCGTTTTCTTGCGAGCAAGCTAGCCCGTTAAATTTCATGATACGACTAGCTATCCAGACGCACTTGCTATACTGCTAATATCGCTCTGTCTGCTGCTTTAGTTTTCCAGAAACACTGACCATAGCAACGCGCAGCGCCGTGAATATTAATTAGTTGCGTGCACCCTTAACCCTTTAACCCCTATTGTCGCCTTTTGGCGACATACATACTTCAGACACCATAACTTTATCAAAAAGTGTTAAAATATTCCGAAATTAAGCTAAATTGAAGAATACAAATAACCGCAAAAAATTGACCGGTTTTCTGCGCGCCCCCTGCTCTAAACGTATTGGCTTCGGCATTTCTATGGCTTCAATGGAAATTTCACAACATTTTAGGAAAAACAAAATGGCTGCCAAGAAAATTTGGACATTTTATGGCTTCAGGGTGCTCGGAAGCACATTTTTGTGCATTCTCTATGATCTGGGCTACATTTTGCACTCACCAAAACCACTGCTATTTGTGTGTACTTTTCAGTATCCAGCCCCAAAGTACTAACTTTGAGCAAAATTTGACGAGGCCGTTGCACTTTATCGGCTTCACTTTCGAAGTGGGAGGGGCATATCGACTGACTTGAGTGTGGACAATTGCGGCTACTCACTGGCATAAAAGGACGCAAATTTGAGACCAGTAGCACAAAAGACACACGATATATTCACGAGAGAAGTGGTCAGCATTTACGAGGTTAAAATTTCAGCAAGATAATTTAGTAATTAAAGGGTTAAGTGCTGCGGCCTCGTCATTTTTCAGCTAATTTTGGTCTTCATTTAGCCCTGGTGACTGATACAAAAACCTGGTGGTGTCCAGGTGAGCAAACAGTACAGTTTAGACCATATTCTATGCCAAAGTATGCATTTCCGGGTATCCTGAAAGCGGCGAGGGGCTCCGCCCCTTCGAACCCCGGGTTAAAGGGGGGACACCCCCCTTTAAAAATCCCCCCGTTCTATATATTTTAGTGGGGAGGGCGCGGCGAAAAACAGTGGGTTTTTTCAGGTAAAGTTATCTTCTGCAATTAAACTTGATTTGACCTTTCTAGAGCACTTTTCACACTATTTATGACATCTAGAGTAGGTGGAGTCAATTATGACGCCTTAACCCTTTAATTACTAAATTATCCAGCTGAAATTTTAACCTCGTAAATGCTGACCACTTCTCTCGTGAATATCTCGTGTGTCTTTTGAGCTACTGGTCTCAAATTTTCGTCCTTTTACCCCAGTGAGTAGCCGCAATTGCCCACACTCAAGTCGGTCAATATGCCCCTCCCACTTCGAAAGTGAAGCCGATAAAGTGCAACGACCTCGTCAAATTTTGCTCAAAGTTAGTACTTTGGGGCTGGCTGCTGAAAAGTACACACAAATAGCAGTGGTTTTGGTGAGTGCAAAATGTAGCCCAGATCATAGAGAATGTCCAAAAATGTGTTTCCGAGCACCCTGAAGCCATAAAATGTCCCAATTTTCTTGGCAGCCATTTTGTTTTTCCTAAAATGTTGTGAATTTTGCACTGAAGCCATAGAAATGCCGTCGCCATAACGTTTAGCGCAGGGGGCGCGCCGAAAACCGGTCAATTTTTTGCGGTTATTTGTATTCTTCAATTTGGCTTAATTTTGGGATATTTTAACACTTTTTGATAAAGTTATGGTGTCTGAAGTATGTATGTCGCCAAAAGGCGACATTAGGGGTTAAAGGGTTAAGGCGTCAATAGCCTATAAAGGGTTAATGCCTATCTAAGAAGTAAGTGCACTATTCCAGATATATACACGTACAATTGTGCAGATTTGGTATTGATTCGTTCACTCAGGACAGCGCTAGGCTCGTTGAAAGAAGAAAGAAAGAAAGAAGAAGACGAAAGATGAACAATTCGCGTGGGCGGCGATTTTAGTTTACCACTTTAGAAACGTCTGTCAGCTTCGCCAAAGGTATTTCCATGCTCAGAACAATCGTCTGATCAATCCTAGAAGTCTGGAATCCGAGTCGAGAAACGCTAAAACAGCGAAGATCTGCGACGGCTCTCTGAGCCTAGCTGAGTCGCCATCTTGATTTTCGTCGTCAAGCAAGCAGTCCCGGCGACTTTCATAGACTTCCTACAAGTGCTTACACTTCAGATTCACTTAGAGATAGTTAAAATGCAGCAGAAATGTATAACAATAGAGATATGTGCGAAAACTCATTTTCACACATGAGTAGCCGCCATCTTAGTTCGAGGTCATCCCTACATATCATTGCCGATCGGCAATGATAATTAGCTTCAATGGGAGAGAGCTGTAGAGCATCGTGTGTCTTGCATTTTCTCATGCTCATAGTTGCAATCTGTATTAATGTAATAGAAAGAGAGTAGCTGACATTGTGTTTGAACTAATGATATGAGTAGCTCATAATCATATAATCATAAAAGAAAAAACATTAACATTGCATGCATGCATGTGAGTGTATAAGTCATGTGACAAACATACAATATACATGTGACAGTGTGCAAATCGTTTTGTTATACGAGAGGTACAGAAGGTGTGAGAGGGCTATAGCCAGCCATTCCTAGTCCACCAAACCCAGCAGCTGCTGATAGCTGTGCAGCAGCTAGAAGCTGTTGCTGGCGTCTCTGCTGCTGAGCCATGGCCAGTAACTGTAGTTGCTGTTGCCTGCGTTGCTGTTCAGCTGCCATTATCAGCTCATTCTGCATCATCTGGTCAGCAGCTAGTATTATATACACTCCTCTTATACTAATGCTCCACCCAGTAAACACTAATGCTCCACCCACTACTGTAGCGTGATGGTCCATTGTATAGATGACTTCGGTGTGAACTCTCACCTCATTAAACGCGAGGCAATCTTGGTAGGCGTGCCTAGGTCTAGCGCTTAAGTTACACCCCTTTGGGGTCAGTGGATGCTGCCTTCTTTCGTGTGTTAAAGCAAGAAAACTATAAAATCAGAGGTCTGGGTTGCTTGAAGAGCGATTACTACTCCGAAACTACAAATCTGAGGCCTGACAAGCGATTGGTACACCCAAAAGCCACGCCTGTACTACGGCGTGCATGGCTTTTGGGTGTAGCCGCCGCTCTTCAGGCCTCAGATTTAAAGGTTGGGAGTAGTAATCGCTCTTCAAGCAACCCAGACCTCTGATTTTATAGTTTTCTTGCTTTAACACACGAAAGAAGGCAGAACTGACCCCAAAGGGGTGTAACTTAAGCGCTAGACCTAGGCACGCCTACCAAGATTGCCTCGCGTTTAATGAGGTGAGAGTTCACACCGAAGTCATCTATACGATGACTACTGATCCAGTTAATGGCCATGTCTGGACTCACGCTAGACAAAAGCTGCTAACATTCTCTCTGCACAAAGAAACAAGGTATCTATTAACCTATACAGTCGATTTCAGGTCTTTTGGGAAATGCCGTGCTCCGTATCTCGTGCTTCGGCTGACGGCAATGATTCTCCTGCGCTGCTTTCAGCGATACAGATGGCTCTGTGTGTGTCTGTAGTGCAAGATACAAGGAACACCATGACCGTGCCATGGACTCGTACGTGAGAATTGACTCACCTGTAAATCCAAGCGATTGCCCACAAGAAACTGTAGACCTATTTGGTTCTACCAAAGTCCAAGTCACAAGGAGAGCCTTCAGTGCCAAACAAAGGTCCTGCACTGTCATTGGACAAGTCTGTCTCTTCATCAGAGAAGTGTGTGTATCGTCCCTACTTCACAGAATGAGGAGATTACGGGTTTACGGGAAGGCGTTGCTACGGAACACGGCATTTCGCAATGGAACTGAATCAACTTTTAAAATTTTAATCCTTCAAAATATCAGCATTTTTTAACTGCTAACTTGGTCATGTTTTATCTCAGAAACGTTTGGAAGATTTATTTGGATCGTAACAGTTTTGAAACTGCCAAACGATATGCAGAGGTATAGCCCACTATCCACACTAGTTATACTGATATTGGTGTTGTTGGTTACCAGGGCAACCGGAAGCACCTGGACACTATACTAGTACGACAAGCAGACCACTACTTCAGAGAGGGCAGGTGAGACCACGCCCACTCTATGACTACACCCACTATTGACATCTTCCTACAGGTACAAAGAAGCTGCTGAGGTATTCTCTAAGAGCAACTTGTCATTTGAAGAAGTCACTCAAGTTTATTCAGGTACTAAAGGGTTATTCTGTCTTGTAAAGCTAAAGGGAAAGTGTATAGTGTCACCTTTATGTGACACTAATGTGTTCATAAAATCTTATAATGTGGGACTATGGTGATAGGCTGAATGATCAATGTCTGTATCTCTTCACTCACATTAGGTGGACAAGAAGCAAGCTCTGAAGCTGTTCCTGATCAGGAAGCTAGAATCACTTAGTGAACATCACAAGACACAGCAGACCATGTTGACGACATGGTTGATAGAGCTGTATCTGAACGAGCTAGGTACTCTACTGGATGATGGGAAGACAGATCAGCACGCTAAAATACAGGAAGACTTCCATAAGCTACTAGCTAAACCAGCTCTGAAAGTGAGTATTTAGATATAGTGTGTGTGGCTAGCTAGAGATCTTAGCCTGATGTCCAGGAGGTGCACAGGTGTCCTGGCTCTACCAGTGACCCTCTGTGAGGCAGCTAGACACTGCTTAGTGCACAGGTGTCCTGGCTCTACCAGTGACCCTCTGTGAGGCAGCTAGACACTGCTTAGTGCACAGGTGTCCTGGCTCTACCAGTGACCCTCTGTGAGGCAGCTACACTGCTTAGTGCACAGGTGTCCTGGCTCTACCAGTGACCCTCTGTGAGGCAGCTAGACACTGCTTAGTGCACAGGTGTCCTGGCTCTACCAGTGACCCTCTGTGAGGCAGCTAGACACTGCTTAGTGCACAGGTGTCCTGGCTCTACCAGTGACCCTCTGTGAGGCAGCTAGACACTGCTTAGTGCACAGGTGTCCTGGCTCTACCAGTGACCCTCTGTGAGGCAGCTAGACACTGCTTAGTGCACAGGTGTCCTGGCTCTACCAGTGACCCTCTGTGAGGCAGCTAGACACTGCTTAGTGCACAGGTGTCCTGGCTCTACCAGTGACCCTCTGTGAGGCAGCTAGACACTGCTTAGTGCACAGGTGTCCTGGCTCTACCAGTGACCCTCTGTGAGGCAGCTACACTGCTTAGTGCACAGGTGTCCTGGCTCTACCAGTGACCCTCTGTGAGGCATGTGTTCTATACTGTAGGAGTGTCTAGAAGCTAACAAGAAGACTATCTATGACCTCATGTCTAGTCATGGAGCATCTGATGACATCATCCACTTTTCTGAGCTCATGAAAGGTGAGTAAGCAGTAATATAGATCACACCAGGTCTCGACCCTCTCTCCAGACTATGATCGTGTGATTAGACACCACGTACAGAATCATGAGTACCGCAAGGCACTGGGCCTGCTGGCTGAACGCTCAGCTGAGGTTCTCGCCATCACAGATAAGGTGAAACTATTCTCAAAAACCTAGCTCTTCAACTCTCATGTATCTCTATAGCATGAGCGCAGAGCAGTGTTCAGTAAGTTTGCTGATCTCTACTACAAGTACTCTCCAGTGCTGCTCAAGCATATTCCTGACTTGACGGTGTCTGCCTGGACTACTGCAGGCAAGCTGCATGCTCAACCCTAAGAAGCTGATAGTAGCCCTCACACAATGCAGTCAACAAGATGACCCCGCCCACAAGCGACTGGTATACTCTCCTCTCTCTTCTCTCAACTTTTCCGTGTTGTGTATCAGTTCTCCCTTGTAGCCTGTAGAGTGTCTAACTCTCTCTCTCTCTCTCTCTCTCTCCCAGATCTCGGCAACAATCCAGTATCTTGAATACTGTGTTGATCAGCTTCGTACTGACCAAGTGTCTGTACATAACTTCCTCATCTCCTCCTATGCCAACAGCACCAACCCCTCCCACCATCGCAAACTACTCGAGTACGTCAAGAAACAAGACCAGGTAAGAGAGAGAGAATTCCATACCACACTATGAGTACTGAGTGTAGTGGGTTAGCAGTATCTATCATTAGCTCATTGCTGTACCTACAGGTTGGGTGTATGCCACAGTATGATGCACAGTATGCTCTGAGGTTGTGTCTGGAGAAGGGTCTACAGGAGCCGTGTGTGCACATATCTACTCCTCCATGAGCCTGTTTGAAGAAGGAGTCACCTTGGCACTATCGGTACTAGCACACCATTACTACTACTACTCTAACGTCTTTCTCTCTCTCCCTCCTCCCTCTCTCTCTCTCTCTCTCTCTCTCTCTCTCCCTCCTCCCTCTCTCTCCCTCTCTCTCCCTCTCTCTCTCTCTCTCTCTCTCTCTCCCTCCTCCCTCTCTCTCTCTCTCTCTCTCTCTCTCTCTCTCTCTCTCTCTCTCTCTCTCTCTCTCTCTCTCTCTCTCTCTCTCTATCTCTCAGCTTGGTAAAGTGGATCTTGCTCACCACATCATATCTCGTGATCCCATGATCTCACGTGACAAGCAACTAGAGAAGAAGCTGTGGTTACGCATCGCAGAGCATGTCATCAAGAAGGAGAGAGATATTAGAAAGTTAGTCCCTCAATCATTTCATCATCTCATATCTCTCCCTCCCTCTGTCTCTCCCTCCCTCCCTCTCTCTCCCTCCCTCTCTCTCTCTCTCTCTCTCTCCCTCTCTCTCCCTCCCTCCCTCCCTCTCTCTCTCTCCCTCCCTCTCTCTCTCTCTCTCTCTCTCTCTCTCTCTCCCTCCCTCCCTCCCTCTCTCTCTCTCCCTCCCTCCCTCCCTCCCTCTCCCTCCCTCTCTCTCTCTCTCTCTCTCTCTCTCTCTCTCCCTCTCTCTCTCTCCCTCTCTCTCTCTCTCCCTCTCTCTCTCCCTCCCTCTCTCTCTCCAGGGCAATGCAGTTCCTCAAGGAGTGTGGTGGTGTGTTAAAGATCGAAGATATTCTACCTTTCTTCTCCGACGTAGTGACCATCGACCAGTTCAAGGTATCCTCCTTCCTCTCTCCTCTAGCTCTATTCCTCTCTTCCTAGGATGCTATATGTGACTCACTGCAAGCCTACAATGTGCATATCGACAATCTGAAGAAGGAGATGGATGGAGCTACTGAGAGTGCTAAGAACATTAGAGAAGATATTCAAGACATCCGCAACAAGTATGCTCATCCACTTACTCACTCACTCATCCACTCACTCACTCATCCACTCACTCATCCACTCACTCACTCACCCACTCACTCACCCACCCACTCACTCATCCACTCACTCACCCACTCACTCACTCACTCACTCACCCTAGTGTGTTGTCAAGCCTCTTTGCCATGTGTTCAGGTGTGTTCTCATTCGATCTGATCATAAGTGTCAGATATGTGAGGCTCGTCTCTTATCTCAATCGTTCTACATGTTCCCGTGTCGTCACGCCTTCCATAAGGAGTGCCTGGTGGGCGAGGTCATACCACTGATGAATGATAGGGACAGGTAAGTGGGCGTGTCTACATGAATACACTCGCTCATTACCACACAGGAGAGGGAAGTTAGAGCAGCTCATCAGAGAATTAGAAACTACTAAGAACAAGGAGGCGATAAAGGTAGTCAACTAACATAACATTTTACTCCAAATTGTTAATTTCCTCTCTCCCAGCGTCAGATTGATGAGTTGGTGTCTGGTGACTGTCCTTACTGTGGTCTAATGATGATAGGTTCTGTCGGCTTGCCTCTCCTACCAGTGGACTCCTGGGAGAGAACCATGACCAGCTGGAAATAAACTACAACTCTTTCGATTGATAGCATTGTATTATATATCAGACTTTTTGAGTGCCGATAATTTTATTGTACCATCATTACATAACCTTGCGAGTGGTAGTCCATGATCAGTGCTGATACATAACTTATCATACACGTGACATCATGGTCAGCTGGTTGTTTGCTGTGTTTAGGATAGTGTGTTCAAGGGAGACCAGTTTGGAGTGAGGGAGCTCCTCTACAAGCTAGCTACCCTAGCTGTGAGGTGTCAGTTCATACTGAGGCACACTGGACATCTTCACACTCACTAGACAAGATGTTGAACGAGTGCATGCACACCTGCAGACTCTGCCTCAACTGAACTATGGTGGCTATAGCCTCAGTGGAGAGTCTGGGTCATGTAGAAACCACATCATACTAAAATGTTGTTGAGTTCTAGTCCAGGGACAGATGCATACAAACTTGGAGCTGTGTCAAAGCAACATGACTTACCTTACAGGCAAAAAGGGCATTAGATACCACTGGCTACTGGATCTATTTAGACGACTCAAGCTATACAGACACTGGATGGGATGCAGGAAGCACTGGACCAGGCAAACATGAGAAACTATATAATTTGAGAAGTGAAGAGGATCAAGTGGATAAGGCGGTGAAGAGGATGATGGTGGTGGAGAGGATGACGGTGGTCATCTTCACCATCCTCCTCTCCATCCTCCCATCCTGGTTCCATTTCTCACATTCGGACAAGCCATCGTGACTGTCTCATGAACTAAGGTAAAACAGGCAAGTAGAAGCACTTGATAACTGTTGCATACACAACAACACATCAAACCTGTTTGTACCTGATTGCACTACTCATGTCAGTGTACAAAATTACACAAATGTTGATTTTATTGTGCATGACACTAATAATTATAATAATTATTATAAACAACCTCCTATCATGCACTCCATGATGCACTTTGGAAAGCAAAATAGAGTATAGTTTTCAGCAGTATAATACCTCGGCAACCCCGCATGTGAGTACAGAATCAAGTGACAAAGTGTACATAACATGAAACATACACCAAAAAAGCACTAGTGATATTAAACATGCCATTTCCTATCTTTTTTATAAAAATTAAAACGATTTGCCATTGACAACCCTGTCTGTATCTACAAGTATCACGGTAAAAAGAAGGGATACAGACCACATCAAATGGTTACGACCATCTCGAACACCCATACCTCTTTAGAATTTACTGTCTCCTGCTGGACACGCTGGATTAGGAACTTGCTTCCAGGAGAGAAAGTGTATTCATTTTTCTCGGGGTCATCAGAGAGAGCAGTGATATAGCTGGCCCTCTCCCACACAATTGCACCAGGTGCTGGATTGAGAACAAGCAAGATACCATTGCTGTATTCCATGGCTTCCTCTCGATATTCAGTGAAGCTCATCACTCCCTTCGTTGTAATGGTGTCACTGACTTTAAAAACAGTCTGCAGTGCATATTGGAAAGGCATTTGCATTGGTGTTCCTACTGGACCTGAATTACCAGGGAACTCAAGAAATTCAGCCGCAAAGCGTTCCAGACCCAAATTGCTTATGTCAGGCTGTCCACTGTAAAGATGTGGCACCCTGTAGACACTTGTGCGCGGGAAGGAGTAAAAACAGGCTTTCAGGAGCCTGTTCTGAACGTTGCAGAAATACTGGAGTCTATTGTGCAATTGGTCCAGTTGTTGATGAACCTCTGCTTCACTATCTGCTGGCAACATCAGAAAAGAGTGCATGTAATCCTTGTTCTGTGGTGTGAAAGGCGGCCAGTTGGATGACCATATGACATTGGCTATGGTAGCAAGGTCGAGTGGACCACCTTCAATACCTGTATAGACAAAGAACCTGAACATAACGATTCTCATGAAGCTGGCTGTGGTCCAGTCATACACACTAAAAGCCAGCTGCTTTTTGTGTTCAGTAAAGGGAAAGAATAGCTGTCCCAAGTGCTCGATCTCTGCATCAGTCTTTCCGGGGGCATCAGGAATGTTCTGGTAGGGGACAAGCTTCAGATCCATCATTTCCTGCAATGCCAAAGCATCTCTAAAAGCAATGGTGGGCAGAGGCTTAAGCTGTCCGGTGATTATCCCACCACTATTGGAATCGGCTGCCTGGAATGAGCCATCCTCAAGAAAGGTGAGGGTCACTCTACCCTCACTCTCATAGTTAAAGATGCTTCCGTTCATGTATATGCCCCACGATGAGCTGGAGCTCTTTCCAACATCTACCAGATCAAGGAAGCCCTTTTCTGTTATGACAATGCGATAGCTGGCTCCCTCAGGACCCCTTACCTCATTCAGCACTTCCCCTCCTCCACTTTGAAGCACTTGCTGCTGGGGAGAGGTAAGGTTGATGATCTTCACAATTCTCCACATCTTAACAGAGGCTTTAGCTAACTTCAGGGCTACAAACTGAACTGCCTTTCAGGGCTGCAACCAAATACATTGATAATAACATTACATTGATCTTATCTGGGTGCAGCCATGGGATGTTCAGTTATCATTGGGTAGAACCTTAACTGGAGGCTGACTGGAGGTGTAAATCAACTGGGTTGTGCTGATAATTCATGCTTATGCATATGTATGGTGAATATGCAACAAGATAGCAGCTACAATACTAGGCACCAAAGGTGCAGATGCCTCGGTGGAACATTTGACATACACAGTAACTGCAGCTATTATACCTTTCTGTACAGCAATCACAAAGCAATAGTTATGCAATCAGCTGAAGCCAAT
Source organism: Haliclona indistincta (assembly GCA_964017065.1). NCBI lineage: Eukaryota > Metazoa > Porifera > Demospongiae > Haplosclerida > Chalinidae > Haliclona > Haliclona indistincta. The sequence continues at coordinate 657,638 of OZ024791.1, forward strand.
CAGTGCTGACCACAATTCAACTGGGCGTGTCTACAATGTTCAGTACTCGAGTACTGCCCATGCATACTGAACACGAGCGAGATAGCTTCCATAGCTTGCTTACACAATTTCTCTGGACCAGCGCTGCTATCCTGTAGTGAAATTCTAACCTATCAGCTTCTAGGTAGTCAACTGTGGATAGCTTTGCCTTTGAAGAACTCCAGATCGCCAGCAACAGCCATGATAAATCGCGAGGGAGCAAATTGCGCCATAACTCATGAACTAAGCTTCGTATGAAGTTTTCACATAGAAAGCGAGATAATACCGTGTTCTACTAGCATTGCTAGTTTCAGAGCTTAACTTTCAGCGTGCGCCTACAAAACTTAACCAGATGACGAGGTAACTCACGAACAGAGCCTTATAACCAAAATCCTTACAATTCATTTTCAAGCAAATATCGACTTTAGCTTGTGTTGCACGTTTCAGCGCTTAGTTTTCAGCGAGCGACGAGAAATCCTGCCGATAGACAGACAGACAGACAGATACACACCGATACACACATACATACATACACAAACCGACCCCGTGGCTCCGCCCACCGAGGCATAACAATGTATTTACATCAAAACGCAGGTGTTTCATCTAGTGGCATGTCCAAAGGCACAAATATGCTCTCTAGTGCTGCCCCATCTCTAAATTAGCACTATAAGATTGCTTGAAATTGTTACTAATAATGAAATTGAGTGAGTGAAATTGAACATATAGTTTTTAGCAAAACGATGATGATTGAGGCTGAATTTCACTACACCATCTTGTGATTACATAACACGCACATGACCAGCAAACACTGAATGAAGAATAAACAGCTAAGCCTGTGTCTTCACTCTGACTCTGCTGCTTGCTGACCCAGCTATAGTATAACAGTGCCAGCAAAGTTGGGCTACATGTAGTCAGTTGCAGGATGAGCTACAAATAATTCACACACAAAATAAATCATATGCTTTAATGTTGCGTTACAACATCAACAAATAAATTAATAGTGAGAACAAATTGAGGCTCAGCATAACTATGCATATTTTATTGAACTACATGTAGTCTAAAATTTGAAAAGTAAAAGTCATGAAATTTTCTCAGTAATTAAATGGTAAGGATTGATCAAAGCTAGATAGCTAGATTTTTTTGAGATGGTAGATTAACAATAAAGAGACCTGTCACTGGCCCACAATGTAAACCAACAAGAAGGTAACTATCATAAACTATGATCATATGCCTACATTTAGATTTCGAAATCTATTTAAATTTTCTTGTAAATTTGGTCCCACATCTTAAGTCTGTACTCAGTGTTCTTCTTATAGTCTCCAGATGTCTCCAGGGTGTGAATATAGTTAAATGAACATTATCTTTCTTACACCAGCAATAGCAATAGCTGAGAGAGTAGCTGAAAATTATGTTTGAACTAATGATATGAGTAGCTCTGCAGTACCATAATAATCATAAAAGAAAAAAACGTTAACATTGCATGCATGCATGTGAGTTTATAAGTCATGTGACAAACATACAATATACATGTGACAGTGTGCAAATGGTTTTGTTATATGAGAGGTACAGAAGGTGTGAGAGGGCTATAGCCAGCCATTCCTAGTCCACCAAACCCAGCAGCTGCTGATAGCTGTGCAGCAGCTAGAAGCTGTTGCTGGCGTCTCTGCTGCTGAGCCAGTAGCTGTAGTTGCTGTTGCCTGCGTTGCTGTTCAGCTGCCATTATCAGCTCATTCTGCATCATCTGGTCAGCAGCTAGTTGCATTGGGTTATAAGATGGCTGGAAGACAGTGGCAACAGGTGGCGGAGGTGGCGGAGGTATCTGATGGATGGCAGGAGGAGGGGGTAGGTGGCTGGCTGAAGTAGCCGGAGTCATCATGGGCTCATCTAGTGTGGAGTGGGGTGGTGACTGGCGCTGACCTAGTGAGGACTGTATCTCTTTGACATGATCACACAGGATCATCTGCTGCCCTACTAACAGCATCTGCAGCTCACGTACTCCTGGGTTCTCCTTCAGCTTGCCTTGGATAGCCTGCAGCTTCTGCAAGTCACTCTGAAGCACCTTCTGCTGTAGTGAAGGCAGAGCCTTCATTCCTCTATTCCTCTGTAGTTGAGTTAGTCTGGACAGCTCTCTCTGTATCTCCAGCTGCTGGGTTTTGATACGCTCATCAAGATCCTCGATGTCATCACCATCTCCTAGTGCCCATTTGGTACCCAGCATCTTCATGGCTTCTTCACTGGTCATTACTCTCTTCTGTCCTGATTCTTCAGAGCTGTCACTATCATTCTCACTATCACTATAGTCATCTTCATCAAAGTCATCAATATTAGTGGGACCGCGTTTCTTTCCTTTAGACTTGTCTTTCTTTCCTTTGTTATCATCTCGTTTGCCTTTTCCTGAGCGCCTTCCTTCATCCTCACTGCGTTTCCTGCGCCCTCTCCTATCGTCTTGACCTCTCCTTCCTCGTCTCTTATTATCATTTTCATCATCATCTTGTTGTACTGCTACTTTCCTGCCATCTCTATCATAGTAGTGAGTAGTCTTTCTCTGCTGCTGTGAGCGAGATCGTTCTCTCTGCTTTGACAATATTGCCCTCTTCCAAGCAGGCATGTCATCAGGGAACTGGATAATCAATTAACTAGTGAGGATATGAGTGTTGCTGTACTTACATCATCTTCCTCCTCTTCTTCCTCTTCTTCTTCATATCGGTCTCTGCCCCTACGCCCTCGCTGGGCTGGTGACTGTTTGCGTGGAGCTGGGGACTGCCTTCGTACGGGCCTGTCCTCCACTTGGTTTCGTCGAGACATCATGACCGCCTGAATGGGAGAAAGGGAGTAAGAATAGTGGAACAGTATTGCTGGAGGTGGCTATTACCTGGAATTCTGACACATTCTCTTGTCCAGCATCTAGTTGAGCCTGCATGTGTTTGAGAACCAGAAGATAGAGCCAGTATTCCTACTCTAATGCATAATCAGCACCTTAGGTTTATCCCTCTGTAAGTGACTGAACAGACGAGTTCCTTCACCGAACCCACACATGTCTCTCATGTCATCTCTGGTCATGCGATATAGCAGTCTACCAGTCTTCACTGTCACTTTGTCAACACAGCTATGTATACAACAAATATTATACAGCAAATCTAGTAGTGGGCTATAGAAGTTGTGAAACATACCTGTCAAATCCCTGAGCACGTAGCCAGCTTTCAATTTCACGGCTATTGGCATCCCATGGTAGAATTTGATTGGGAGGCTCGGGGCCCTCTGTGATAGGAGAAGGAGTCTATTAGTGTTCACATATTGTGCATATTAATCACCTTGATCTTTTCTACTCTGTAGCTTCAGCTGTAGTTCAGTGGGTGGAGGATTGGTCTCCTTAGCACTAGCAACTGATCAGTAATACACATCATTGCACTGTCAGTCTCGACTACTTGCTTGTATACTGACCTTCATTCGATATCTTAGTAGCAGTCCGTCGTAAATGATTGCTGCGTCTATTCTTAAGCTCTTCAATGAAATTTGATGGTGTGTCACCAGATGCCATGACTGGCTTGGTAGTGGTTTTACCTGAGTACCAGATAACAATGCTCACTCAACTTTCACTCATTTTGTGTGAGTCACATGCATTCGAGCTTAAAATTTCTATATAGCAACGGATATCACTGGACATTGGTTGAGAGCTGTGTCACTGTAAGGGCACCTCTCTATAGACTTAACTTTATAACAGCTAAAACTATAGGAACAAAGTTAATACAGCATCCTATCATGCCGGCAGTATAGTGAACTAGCAACTAAAACAATTCAAACGTGCATTTCTTCAGCTGTGTGACTAACCCTGCTTCTGTAGGTTCATCTTGTGCTCTGCCACCATCTCAGTTAGTGTCTTCTTGTTAGCAGGACCAGCAATGGCAGGAGGAGGAGGTGGAGGAGGAACACCAGCAGGTAATGGAGGAGGTGGAGGGACTCCGCCAGGTAGTGGAACCGCGCCGGGAGGAGGTGGGGGAGCAGGAGGACCACCTGGAGGAGGTGGAGGTGGGGCTCCAGGAGGAGGTGGAGCTCCTGGAGGCGGAGGTGGGGCTCCTGATGGAGGGGGTTGTGGTACACTGGGTGCTGGAGGAGGCTGTACATGCATTGTTGGTGGAGTGTGGTGATGTGTAGAGGTATCCAGCAATGTCTGGAAAATATCAGTGTTATATTCTGTGCATATGTATTAATTTGTCAGTCACCTCTCTGTCGGCTGCTGCAGGAGGTGGTGGGGGAGGAGCCATTGGTGGTGCAGGTACCAGTTTACCAGACAGGTTGATCAGACCTTCAGTTTCCACTATTGCAAGCAATGCGTAAAACACATATAAGTATTGATATACCTTGTATAGTGCAGACTAACCTCTGGTTGCACTGGCTTTAGATTGCACCATCTGTAGTAGATTCGAAGGTGCGAATCCTTGAACTCCAAACCTGTTCCTCACTATCCACCACTTGTTAGTATTGTCCAGTACCTCAACTCGCTCACTCTGCTGCAAGCTGACCTCATCAATGTTAGTGGCTGTGTAGGGAAACAGCACTTTAGCCAATCTCTTGCCTGAATCAGCAGTAGAAGACTGAGGGATAGGACTGCTGTTGCCCTATCGAGAGAAAAAGAGAAGTTGCAGTGACGGTATATGTGGAGTATATTGCTATAATATTCAGACCTCTCTGGTTAGTTGTAGGTTAGCTGGGACAGATCTAGCATTCACTAAGCCTGCCTGTGATGCTATAGCATGCTCCACAGCTGGATTGATACGCAGTAGGTTGGTCTGACTGGAGGTCTTGCCAATATTATCATATGCCTCGGAGTAAGCTTGTCCCTGGCGCTCCCTGGGTAAGGTGTCTAATGATGGTATAAAGGCTGGTCTATCGCTGATGTTATGCAGTCGAGACGGTATACAGCCATCAGTAAAGATGATATCATACTTAGGGATGGGTGTGTTGGTCGGCCATTGCTCACTAGAGAGTAGTAATCAGAAATTTAAATGAGGATAATTTAGGTGCTTACGCTGATATTCTCCAGTTAGCTCCTAGTTCACCCCACAGCGCAGAGTCCCGTGGAGACAGCACTCGCAACATCAGATCAATGGCCGCCTTTGTTAGCAGAGGCACCTGCACTGAGGCTGCTGTGTGTGGACTGAGCAAATGAGAAGGAAAGAGTCATCCCACAGCATCACGTGATGTGCAACATACGATTTGTTCTTCTTGATGAACTCTCTCATGTACACAAAGAATCCTTCGAGCATTTCATCAGCTGATGGGTTGCTGAGGTGGTGACCCAGCTTAGCCAACAGGTTGATGCCGTACTTGAGCTTCTGATAGACTTGTATGAACTCAGCTTCTGATGGACTCTGAGTCTTTTTCATTAAAGAGACCATCTCAGCTGGAGTGGTGAGAAAATAATTTTGGACAAAAAAGAAGAGAAAAAATGCTAGAATGAACTACTCATGAAATGACTTACGATCATTCCTCTTCCTTCGTGACAGTCTTTTCATTTTCTTGTCTAGCTCTCTGCGAGCTGCAGATATCTCGAACAGTGTTCGCACAAACAGCTCTAGATCATCAATCACATGATTTAGCAAATCCTATATAGACAGACAAGTAAACAAACATGGGTTACAGGACACATGAGCTATCTTTATCAAGTGTATTGTGAGACAGATGCACTCAATCATAGGCTAGTGTGGTTATGAATAGCTAATCTCATACACTGCACAAACAGATGTTGTAATATTCACTGAAGCATAAGTGTATTCATTGAGGATATATGCAGGTCAACATCATGAATATAGATGCTAAATATAGTAACATCACAACAACAGCTTAAATTGGAACTGATATCAGCTGTGATGGAGTGAATTTCTTCCAAAAACATCCTGATCAACTGGTTGCTAGTGACAGATAGCTAGCTATATGATGCAGCTATGACAGATCTGCTATAACATACCACATCATGCTGTATTGCAGCTGCCTTCATAGTCTTGCGTACATCTCCAACCCTGTCTCCACCTGCTCCTGGTTGCAGGCTAGCTACAACAGCACTGCTGTACTCATTGGTTGCCCTAGTGACCACTCCCTCTGCACCGTCAGTGTATTCTGCTGCTTGCAGTCTGTGCTGAGTAGCCGGCATTGCTCCCACTGCTGGATGGTGGGTAGTGAATGTGGGAGGGTGATTCTGGTAGCTGATGTCTGGAAGGGCGGGGCTGCTAGTAATGTCTCTACGAGCTAGCTGGTCAGTGCTGTCAGAGGAGTGGGATAGAGGACTCATGGGAGGTGAGATGGTGAGTGGAGAGGCTGGGAGAGGTGATTGATGACCCAGGACCCAGTTCTCATCCAGCATGTCTCTAGTCATGACAGGTGAGCCTCCTCTACCCCCATGTGCTAGTCGCTGCTATAGGACAAAGACAAGGGTCATGTTAGTGTGAGCTGTGTGTGTAATACCCTGTGTCTGTTGCCTTGTCTATAGTTAGCTACTGCATGGCTGATCTGGTTGCTGATATTCTGAGCCTGCAACAGTGATGAAACACATGGATAAAGCAAGATTATAAATTTGCACGTGAAACTGTCTTTTATAATTTCGCTTGTAATCATCACACAGCATGCAATTCATACTGCCACACACTCACTGGTGTTCTGGCACACTGGAAGTAGTGTGCCTTAGGACGTAGCTCTCCTGGTAGATGAGTCCCTATCATGAGCACGTTGTGCCGCGAGTCCTTGTCTTGTATGTGATTGCACATCACCACACAAGATAGTGGAATTATCATCATATCCTCCTATAGAAGGAACAGTGCCATTCATGAACTCAGTCCCATCCATGCATGCAGCCCTACCCTAGTGGAGAGATTCTTGATGATAATATCGGAGTCAGTGATGACCAGGAACACATTGTGCGACCATATGCTGCCTTGATTGAGGAGGTGCTTCAACTTGCGCACACTCTCAGCTGGGTTCAGCTTGCCCTCTACTGCCATTGTTGCTACATGCTGCAGTAGACATACCATGACACATGATTGAAATGCAGGTTTCTAGCTAGTGTACCTCTACAGGAAAGTTCTGAGTGAAACCCGGCACTACTCCATCTCTTCCCTGAGGGTATATGGTGTAGGGGTTACTGATCATTGGACCAGCTTGCTGCTGTTGCTTGGACTTCTCTGAAAAAATCAAGAAAAGCATGTCAGCACAATTCCACACATTGCCTCAGCCATAGCTTACTGTCTTTCTTCTTCTTTTTGTTACGTTTGTGACCCATTGGGCCTCCCTGTGGTGGACAAGGAGATGATGACAATAAGGTAGTAACAGATTTCTTACAGTACCTCGATGCTGTCCCAATTCATTGTGGCTTGATGAGGCAATCCACTCAGTAGGTCGGATTCACTGAAATCACGTAAGTCCTGATGCTATATATATAGAGCAGTGCACAATTATAATACCAGTAGGTTATAGCTAAGTCTCACCAAGTGATCCGCCGCACTGGGTTCTCTTGTCCAAGCAGGCAAGTTGGGGTTAGAGCGAGCGAAATTTTCAGCTGCTTGCTTCCTACATCAGTGATAACGTTTAGGATGACTGCTGTACTAAAGTGTGCGCGAGTAACTTACTTGGATCTCCCAAGCAGCGGCATTTCAACGGAGTAAACTACTGCACTAGCACTGAGGCACGCCCTTGTTTTCTGGGCGTACGAGTTGCTGTTGCAATAAATAAATTCACAGGAAAACTAATGAGGGTTTGTTATCAGTCCCTTTAGCCTAGTGATGCGACGAAGAAAGACAAGTTTCCAAAATGCTGCTTTCTGTTTCAATGCTGCTGTGCTTATGTTCCTTGCGTAAGGCTAAGCAAAGGTGCTCTGCGCATTGGACGGTGTGCGCTTTGCCGGTGATGCACTTTTGCACGTGGTCTACCCGGCGGTATACCGCGGTTCAGCGGAAATAAAAATGGCGAGAACAATAGCATTTGTATTCCTACTCCTCTTACCTCTTCCGTCTCTCTCGCGAGACTCTACCTTTACGTTCCACCTTCGTCCAGGTAGAATAGAGTGTTTCTATGAGTACGTACACGAAGGCGCCTTACTGGAAGTGGAGTACCAAGTGAGTTACAAGTGCTGTTGGGTGCCACTTCACTTCCACCCACCTCAGGTCATTTCTGGAGGAGAGCTAGACATCAATTTCTTCATCACAGGTCCAGACGGCTTGATACTAGCTTCTGATGAACGCAAACTAGACGCACTCAAATCAGTCGATGTGAAAGAGACAGGAGAGCATGCGATATGTCTCGATAACTCGTTCAGTCATGTGAGCGAGAAGCTGGTGTTTATGGATATCATCATAGAGGACGATGCTGGGGAGAGTATAGAAGAGAAAAACAAACAGCAGCTTGGTCCTGACATTGTTAAGAGCATGGAAATGGACATGAAGCTGTACAACTTGAGTGTGAGCTAATTAAAATTAATAAGAGACGCATCGGGACATCATTTTAAGAGATGTTGTCCTCTTCTTTGAGTATAGTAGGTATTGGGACATTTGAGGATGGAGGTGTGTCCTTTTCTGTAAATTTAGACTTTGTTGTAAAAATATATTATGTTGATATGATGTTGATGTTCGTTTTTGACCCTGCCACGAACCCTCTTACTTTTCAGCCTGTCATTGAAAATCCTCTTGCTCATCACATCTCACACTGCCTCTCGATCCACCTTATCTCCTCCTTCCTCCCTCTCCATTCTTCCTCTCTCATTCCACCCTTCTTTCTTCCTCTCTTACTTGAGTTATGTTTTTTCTTTTTCTACAGCAAGTTCTTACTAACATGACTATTCATCTAAACAAGGTGGTCAGAGACCAGCAGTTCTTCAAGGCCCGAGAGTCTCGGCATCGTCACACTCTTGAGAGCAACAACAATCGTGTGTTATGGTGGTCACTCACTAACTGTATTGTGGTGGTGGGCGTGGGCATATTGCAGGTCATACTGGTTAGAAACCTCTTTGGTACCAAGAGAAAAGACAGGATCCGGACTTGAGATATTGTATTATAGTCTTATCATCAATCTTAATTTTTTGCTTTTGACGGGGTAAATTTTATCCCTAGAATTAAAATTTTGTCATTATTAACCCTTCTGTGACCAAACGTTTTTTGAGAAAGATGGTGGAAAACGTCATCTCGTTCGTGCTGATGACCCGCGAGCGCACACTTCGCTCGTTGAGGTATCTTATGCGCAAGTATACCCCAGAGCTGAGCAAAGCGATACTGACCAGGAACAGCCATTTCAATATCGCGTCAGATCTGTACAACGAGAACGTACTACCCGAGTTGATCTACACGTCAATGCACATGGTGGATGAGCCAGAGATCGTCAAGGTAAGCACCATATATCTAAGCTGCCTCTAGCAACCCAACTTTAGTAGAGATGTTGATAATTTCGGTCCGAATCAAATGATTTTCAGCTCTTTTTCTTCCTTAGGTGGTGAGTCTGCTTACTGCTATCAGAAAAGCAGTCGAGCGCGACCCAAACAAGTTTCCTGTCGTTCTGGCAGCCATGAAGAAACAAGTACATGTCACTGAGGTAGTGGAGAAGATAGAGCTGGAATACTGTGAGTCACGTGACGGACACACCTGGTCACTCAGCTGTTGCTGTAGATACAAGAGAGAGACTGATTCTGTGGAGTGTGGTGCTAGGGTGTGGTCTGATCATCAGTATTATCACTGGTATAATAGCTTATCACTACATGCAAGGTGAGCAGCTGTCGCTCTCACTGTCTAACTGTGTCTTGTGCTCTTCAGACACATGTACTCCAGTGAAATGTGCCGACCTTGATGATCATGTTCTTCAGAACCTGACCTCTCTCACTCAAACTGAACTACGTGATGGGTACGAGCGCTGCTCTAACCTCACCACTTTGTCCCGGCCGTTCGATGAGCTGCTGAGAGTGTGTGAAGGAGACAAGAGTGAGACTAGTGACTGCTTTATGAAGACCTGGTTCCATCAGTGGCTGTGTCAGGACTCCAGCATTGGTTGCTGGGAAGATGTACTGCTCTTATTGCAGTGCCTGAACCAAGAACATTTAATAGAACCCATTGAGCATTTTATCATGAGTACACCTTGAGTCTCGCCCACTTTTAATACTGACAAAAATTAATTTTAAAATTATGGCAGCGAAGGCAGCTATAGCGAGGCGACCGGTTAGAGCAGCTAGATGGGATCGGGATGCAAATACGGAGGCGTTGAAGAAGGCTTTCGGAGATATTATGGTAGCGATTACCGATCCGACCACCTTTGCCTATGCGCTATATAGTGCAGAATTGATCAACCAATCGACTCGAGAATCCGTCGCGAACGAGCGCATTTCAGTTTCCGAGCGAGCAAGCAAGCTAGTTTCAGCAGTACTTACATCGATTTTATCCGACCCGAGCCATATGGGCGCATTTGTAACGGAACTGAGGAAGAGTGGTCCCGCAGGAGAAGTTGTTGCTAATAAGTTTGCTCTCGGAGAGTGTGAGTTAACTGCAGACAGTGTGTGCTCTGTACAAATTTCATGACCTAGCTATAGATGGACCTGTTGACCTACCTCCTCCTCTACTACCATCACCTCCTCCACCATCGTCACCATCTCCTTCTCCACCATCATCACCATCACCTTCTCCACAATCGTCACCATCACTTCCACCATCGTCACCATCACCTTCCCCTTCACCATCAGCACCATCACCATCATCATCAGAGGGACCACGTCAGCGACATACTGCTCATGATGATGATCCTCCAGCTGGTCAGTTACTGTCAGCTAGTGGGTGGTGCTCAATACTGGATCTCTTTGTTCAGATACTAAAGTATCACAGCTGCAGGATGGTAGTGATGGGTCCTCAATGCTGCATGACATTGGACAGTGTGTGTTGTTCATTGGAGGTGTGTCCCTAGTGATGTGGATAGGATTCATGATCGTATACACCCAACTACCTCTACCAAGCTTAGGTGAGTTAGTATAGGTACTGATCTGATAGGCTTGACAGGCTGATAAAAGGCACAATATTCATGCAGACTGCAATGAGCTTTAGTCAAATTGATAATAATCAATCAATTATTATCTAACACTGACAGTATAGCATTAAGAATTTTAATAGTCTATCGAGCAAGATCCAAAACTCTCGGTCGTGAAATAGAGAGGGTGATGGAGAAATTGGAGGAGGTTTTTCCTAGGCCCTTTCTCGATTCATGAGCGAAAGTTTGGGTCTTGTTCGATAGACTAGTATTAAAATACAGAATATCTATTCAAGTCAGTGTTCAATCCTGCTCCTGGTGCTCTCACTGACCCATTATTGTTCTCCAGGTTCATGTACTCCAGTGAAATGTGCTGACCTTGATGATCATGTTCTCCAGAACCTGACCTCTCTCACTCAAACTGAGCTACGTGATGGGTACGAGCGCTGCTCTAACCTCACCACTTTGTCCCGGCCGTTCGATGAGCTGCTGAGAGAGTGTGAGAGAGAGAAGAGTGAGACTAGTGACTGCTTTATGAAGACCTGGCTCCATCAGTGGCTGTGTCAGGACTCCAGCATTGGTTGCTGGGAAGATGTACTGCTCTTACTGCAGTGCCTGAACCAAGAACATTTAATAGAACTCATTGTGCAAACTCTGTTATCATGAGTTCATCGGTCTTGATATCGAGTCTCGCCCATTTTATGTCAAAATGGCTGCTAGAGTGGTGTACAAGAGGGCTTTCAACGATATTTTTAAAGCGATTGGCGATCCTAGCTCTTTCGCTGATGCACTTTTCAGTGCAAAATTGATCTCGCCATATGCGCGAGATACTGCAAAGGACGAGCACGTTCAAACTACTGAACGTGCCGGCTCACTGGTATCTGCTGTTGAACCCTTGATCGAATTGGACTCGAAAAGCATGGGCACATTTGTAACGGAGCTGAGGAAGACCGGACCAGCCGGAGAGGCAGTTGCTGAGAAGATCGCCAATGGAGAATGTGAGTGGATACATGAGCCACTGCACAAGTTCTGACCGACTTGCTTGTGCGTTTTTTAGATGGATATATTGATCTATCGTCACTTTCTCGTCTACCATCAGCCAGTAGTAGAGGTAAGTTAGGAGACTATATGTGACCGGATCTGGGAAAATGAACCTTAAGGGGATCTGTCGTAAATGGAAAGAACGCAAAATATTCAGCACTTTGAATATCGTCAGCATCAATGTTGATGCAGAAATGATAAGTACTATCCTTGTTCTTTTGAATACAAAAGTGCTTTTTGACCCAAAAAGTCAAATTACTATGAATATCATGCGTTACTTTCGTCTACTAGAGATCCCCTTAAGTGGTCGAGGCGGCAAATTTGAATTTGAATGTAGACTACGCAGATCGCGCGGGCTATCACTCAGTATCACGTGATGCACGTGTAGGGGGCGGGACGGGCTATTGTGAAAACAGGATGGATGCCGAGAAGCTAAAGAAGGAGAAGCTAAGGAAGGCCAGAGAAGCTTACACAAAGGCTTACGATGATATTGTGGGCGCGATTACTAATCCTGATGCCTTTGCATCAGCACTGTTTAGTGCAGAATTGATCTCTAAAGACAATCGTGATGCGGCCATGAACGAACGTGGTGCCACGCCTTATAATCGTGCCGTCCAACTGGCCTCAGCTGCCGAGACCATGGTTCGACTGGATACAGACAGTTTTAGCAAATTTCTAACAGAGCTAAGGAAGACTAGTCCGGCAGGGAAAGTAATCGCTGATAGAATCGCTAACGGAAAGTGTAAGCAAAATTTTAGTATGATTTTACTGCAGGCAGCTGCAGCCATTAAATGCCTAACTTGATGACATCATGCTTGTGCTCTGTATAATACTGCTCTGACTGTAGATGGACCTGTTGATCTACCGCCTCAACCACAACCTCCATCACCACCACAACCATCATCACCACCACAACTATCATCATCAGAGGGACCACGGCTGCGACATACTGCTCATGATGATGATCCTCCAGCTGGTCAGTTACTGTCAGCTAGTGGGTGGTGCTGCATCTCTTTGTTCAGATACAAGTCAAGCTACACAGCTGCAGGATGGTAGTGATGGGTCCTCAATGCTACGTGATATTGGACAGTGTGTGTTGTTCATTGGAGGTGTGTCACTAGTCATGTGGATAGGATTCATGATCGTGTACACCCAACTACCACTACCAAGTGAGCTACTTCAAGCAATATTAACACTGATCTTTATCACACACTATTCCAGACAGTGAAGAAGCTGGTGATCCAACTGGTAAGTCGCCTTGCTGCTGTAGACCTTGATCGATGAATGCATTACTCTTCTGCAGCAGAACCGTCTACCATACCGTCTACCGGCAGCTGTCATCCGATAGGCAAACCAACGGATGTGTTCCTTATTCTCATGAAGGACTTGAGCATCAATCAAGTGATGGAGTTTGGGGTCCTCTTGGGGCTGACGAATCCAGAGCTGGACATGCTGAAGGAGAACAGTGGAGGGAAGGGAGCTGCGTTCATTAATAAGATTGCCGAGACCTGGTACAACAAGACCCCGCCCCCTGCTTGCTGGGAGACTATATATGATGCATTATGGGAGCTCCCTAACCGCCCTCTAGCTAATAAAGTAAAAGAGAAACACATGACTGCATGACAATAATTTTTATCTGCATTCAAAAATGAATAATATTTTTTTCTACGGGTTGTCACAATTTTTATCGATGGAGCTATTTATTTTGACATGATTCACGCCCCCAAGTGGAAGAAAAATGAGCTCGTCTATTTTTACTACAGCAGAGGAACGCGTTATTCAGAAGCACCACCATGACCTCCAAGTGGCGATCATCCATCCACTTCCGTGTGCATCTAAGCTTGTACAAGAAGGTGTGGTTGGTATGACACTGGTCAATGAAATCAGCACGCAAGGAAGGAGCCAAGTCCAGAACAGCTCCGCCATAGTAGCAGCAGTCACTGCCTCTATTCGCAACGACCCGGAGCAATTTCAAGTGTTCATGAGTGTGCTGGAAGATAGTCCAGAGACGGCTAATCTAGCAAAGAAAATGAGAAATAAACTAAGTCAGTTAAATCACAACCCATACAGGTGTAGATCGATTAATAATTTATATACGTAATAATGTGTACATGTATGTACAGGAGAACTAAAACAAGCTCCTGGACCAAGGCTAAGAGGTAATTATTCTACGTGCAAGTATTTATTGTACTACATACTTTTGACAGGATTGAGGTATGCTGTGTCTGCTGAGTATCAGGAAGATTTCATTGATCTACAAAATGGCTTTGGCAGAATGTTTGATTTTTCATGTGTGGCATTGCAGACACACGTCTCCGCAGCTGATCTCAAAAAATATCTTTGTCGAACCTATCCTGAGCTTGTCATTCCTCTCCAAGATGCTGTCACAACTGATGACGTGATGGAAGTTATACGCGACAAATCATCACTTACTAACGTGGGTTACTTTAAAGTTATTGCCAATAAATTCGATCTAAAAGAAATGAAACAAGCAGTAGAGGAATATCGCACGACATTGAACTCATTTTGTCAGCACACTCTTCACGACCACACGTATGTCAGGTCTTTTTTTGAAGACTATTCCCAATACATCCCAACCTCTGACAAGATAGAATTTCAGCTGCAGCCAGTGGAACAGTATTGAAAAGACAATGAAGGATATTCGTGATGTTTTGCAGAAGGGCTTTGGACAATTGGCTGATCGTGTTCAGATTGTTGTTATTGAAGTTGGCAGTGTTGTGGTCGTGTGCTGTGCTCCTCAACATCTGATGAAGGAGTTAGTGAGACGAGCAACAAGCAATGCCCACATGTTAGCAGCAATGGGTGTGGTCAAACTGACTATTGGTGGTACTGAAGTGATCAATAGAAAGGTAAATACAATAGCATTTCATTTTACAAACAGTACAGTTCGTGTCTGCCAAGATTGAATATCCATTTTGTCATTGCAGTGGCATGCCATGTGTGTAGGTAGACAGTGTAGAAATACAAGTCATGTAGAGGAACAGTTCAGTTCTTACACACTCACTCACCCACTCACTCACTTACTCACTCACCCACTCACTCACTCACTCACTCACTCACTCACTCACTCACTCACTCACTCAGAGCTTCAGCACTGCAGACATCTAGCATAGTAAGATTTAAGGTGGCGGGTACAGAAATTACAATTAAAATTTATTCATAAGAAAATACGGGAATGTGCGGCAAATATACAATTTTTTTGCTAGTTAATTAGTAATTAGAATAGTTAGATAACATTGTGGTTTTCAACTTTTGGTACTATCCATAAAAGTACGCGGATTATTATACACACTTTTATTATGACGCCTGATATTCGTTAATTCCAGATCTGATAGCTCCAAGATGTGCAGCCTGGTGTCCTTCTTGGGACTATGCATGCGTTTGAATCATGATCACTTCTTGCTTGTGTCATGGCCGCCAGAGTGGTGCGTGGGCGTACTCGATCTCTCGGTTGACGGCCTTAGAAGCTGAGGAACAGCTAATCCATGCATAGTACAATGACCAGATATATAAAAAAGCTCTGTAGCGAATAATAGCTAGATAGAAGGTTGTCTGTAGAACTGAGGCGTCACAAACCACCCCGTTTTTAAAATGATGAGCTACAAGTGTTGATTCTTATTCGTAGCGCTGCATATTTTACATACAGTAAGTATAGTATACAATAGTACAAATGTGTAGTGTAGGTTTCTTAAAAAGTCAGTCGCTAATAATATTAATGTGCACCCACCTCCTTAAAGCAGTCAGTATAATTATGCAGGCAAAAATACAATTTTGTTGTGCACAACAAGCTACGAAGTAGCCTACAACAAAATCGTGCATTGTGTCATCAAATTCGAATCTGCCTCGTACTACAATAATGATCTAGTCAATAAAAAGGTGTTATCCAGTGTAATTACAGATGCTTCTGCATCTGATAATATGTAGCTGGGGTTGATGATGTCGTTTGTTGAGATTACTGTTTATAATTTTGACAAGCGAAAATTAAGTAAATAATACTGTTTCCAATGCACTGTACCCCATACATCTCCAGGTATCTGAGTTGGTAAACCCAACCGATGAGATACCACCAACCTTTTTAAGTTTGCAGTCACTTCAGAGTGTTTTGTGTAGGGGGACGGGTTTTATCATGAAAACAGGATGGATGCAAAGCTAAAGAAGGCCAGAGAAGCTTACACTAAGGCTTATGATGATATTGTGGGCGCGATTACTAATCCTGATGCCTTTGCAGTAGAACTGTTTAGTGCAGAGTTGATCTCTAAAGACAATCGTGATGCGGCCATGAACAAACATGCTGCTACGCCATATAATCGTGCCGTCCAACTGGCCTCAGCTGCCGAGACCATAGTTCGACTGGATCCAGACAGTTTTAACAAATTTCTAACTGAGCTAAGGAAGACTAGTCCGGCAGGGAAAGTAATCGCTGATAGAATCGCTAACGGAGAGTGTAAGCAAATTTTAGTATGATTTTACTGCAGGCAGCTGCAGCCATTAAATGCCTAACTTGAAGACATCATGCTTGTGCTCTGTATAATACTGCTCTGACTGTAGATGGACCTGTTGATCTACCGCCTCAACCACAACCTCCATCACCACCACAACCTCCATCACCACCACAACCATCATCACCATCACCATCACAACCATCATCATCAGAGGGACCACGGCTGCGACATACTGCTCATGATGATGATCCTCCAGCTGCTAGAAGAGGTCAGTTACTGTCAGCTAGTGGGTGGTGCTGCATCTCTTTGTTCAGATACAAGTCAAGCTACAAAGCTGCAGGATGGTAGTGATGGGTCCTCAATGCTACGTGATATTGGACAGTGTGTGTTGTTCATTGGAGGTGTGTCACTAGTCATGTGGATAGGATTCATGATCGTGTACACCCAACTACCACTACCAAGTGAGCTACTTCAAGCAATATTAACACTGATCTTTATCACACGTACACTATTCCAGACAGTGAAGAAGCTGGTGATCTAACTGGTAAGTCGCCTTGCTGCTGTAGACCTTGATCGATGCATGCATTACTCTTCTGCAGCAGAACCGTCTACCAAACCGTCTACCGGCAGCTGTCATCCGATAGTCAAACCAACGGATGTGTTCTTTATTCTCAAGCAGGACTTGAGCATCAATCAAGTGATGGAGTTTGGGGTCCTCTTGGGGCTGACGAATCCAGAGCTGGACATGCTGAAGGAGAACAGCGGAGGGAAGGGAGCTGCGTTCATTAATAAGATTGCCGAGACCTGGTACAACAAGACCCCGCCCCCTGCTTGCTGGGAGACTATATACGATGCATTATGGGAGCTCCCTAACCGCCCTCTAGCTAATAAAGTAAAAGAGAAACACATGACTGCATGACAATAATATTTTTATCTGCATTCAAAAATGAATAATATTTTTTTCTACGCGTTGTCACAATTTTTATTGATGGAGCTATAAAATTATTTTGACATGAATCACGCCCCCAAGTGGAAGAAAAATGAGCTCGTCTACTACAGCAGAGGAACGCGTTATCCAGAAGCACCACCATGACCTCCAAGTGGCGATCATCCATCCACTTCCGTGTGCATCTAAGCTTTTACAAGAAGGCGTGGTTGGTATGACACTGGTCAATGAAATCAGCACGCAAGGAAGGAGCCAAGTCCAGAACAGCTCCGCCATAGTAGCAGCAGTCACTGCCTCTATTCGCAACGACCCCGAGCTATTTCAAGTGTTTATGAGCGTGTTGGAAGATAGTCCAGAGACGGCTAATCTAGCAAAGAAAATGAGAAATAAACTAAGTCAGTTGAATCGATGAGCATTTTGCTAAAAGATGTTTCATTATTTATCAGGTGATCTCAAGTCTGCTCCTGGATCTACCAAGAGATCAATGCAGAAAAAAAGTCTGTTCTAACATCACTGAGTATCTTAGTATTTTCATTATGCAATCTAAACTAAAAGTTTTCGTTGTGCGTGCCTGTCGAATATACATGTAGAGCAATCTAGTAGTTGCTAACAAGAAACTCACTGCAGCAGCAGTCTCACACCATTTCATAGCTTCTTAGTCATGCTTGTTATTTACATCGATATCTATAATACAGATCCACCATCACGTGCACCAGCTCCATCACCATCACAACCATCATCATCAGATGGACCACGTCAGCGACATACTGCTCATGATGATGATCCTCTAGCTGCTAGAAGAGGTCAGTTACTGTCAGCTAGTGGGTGGTGCTGCATCTCTTTGTTCAGATACAAGTCAAGCTACACAGCTGCAGGATGGTAGTGATGGGTCCTCAATGCTACGTGACATTGGACAGTGTGTGTTGTTCATTGGAGGTGTGTCACTAGTCATGTGGATAGGATTCATGATCGTGTACACCCAACTACCTCTACCAAGTGAGCTACTTCAAGCAATTAACACTGATCTTTATCACACACTATTACAGATAGTAAAGAAGCTGGTGATCCAACTGGTAAGTCGCCTATAGCTTGCTGCTGTAGAGCTTGATCGACTCTTCTGCAGCAGAACCGTCTACCAAACCGTCTACCAAACCGTCTACCGGCAGCTGTCATCCGATAGTCAAACCAACGGATGTGTTCTTTGTTCTCAAGCAGGATTTGAGCATCAATAACGCCAGGGAGTTTGGGCTACTTCTGGGACTAACTGATCCTGAGCTGGACATGCTGAAAGAGGATAACACGCTCCTCAATGCGATAGTCAAGACCTGGTACAATAAGACCCCTCCCCCTGCTTGCTGGGAGACTATACACGATGCATTAGTGGAGCTCCCTAACCGCCCTCTAGCCAATAAAGTGAAGCAGAAATACATTACGTGAAACTGCTTAAAACATTATTTTTGATTTTTATCAAAATTTTGATGGGTGGGGCTGTAAATATTATCGTGAGCTGCAGGTTTCTTTCCCGCCACATTCGTCACTTGTCTACTAGTTGGAAGCTGCGTGAGTTACAGTAGCTACGCACCTACCGTTGCTACTCTATCACAGTAACCTAGCACTCAATCGATCAAAACTTACGTCTTCTTTGTAAACCCACGTGGTCGTGTTCTAATTGCTGCGCACCGCAGTATGTCCGATCGAAAGCGCGAAGCAGGCGAACAAGAGCCGGTGGGCTTGCCTCAGACTAAGGAATCTCGACTAGGAGAACGTACTGATGTGCTTTGAGAAGTGATCGTGTATTGGATACATCTCTTACTACAGGTACTATGGCGACTCAAGTGATAGGCACGCACAACGGCAAGTTCCACTGTGACGAGGCGCTGGCTTGCTACATGCTCCAGCTGCTGCCAGAATACAAGCAGTCTAGCATCCAGCGTACCAGGGACCCGGACCAGCTGAAGGACTGTACTATAGTAGTAGATGTGGGTGGTGTGTATGACCCTAGCATTCATCGATATGACCACCATCAGAGGTGACCTAGCTAGCTGGTAGCCCTGCTTGATATGACATGTTGTATCCGATAGATCATTCACTGGTACGATGCACTCACTCACTGAGGGAAGGAAGAAGTGGGTCACTAAGCTAAGCAGCGCTGGTCTAGTGTACCTGCATTTTGGTAGGAGAGTAATAGCGACCATCACAGGTGTGTGAGTAATGGTGCTAGCTAGCTGCTCTAGCACTCTCTTCTCATGCAGGAGGTGATCCTGATAGTTCAGAAACTGAAGATCTCTACGACATGGCGTACACTCATTTTGTGGAGGAAGTTGATGGTGTTGATAATGGGATACATGCCAGGGATGGAGAATCACGGTCAGTCACCCTCCCAGGCCTCCCTCTCTATGCATTTAACTTCTCTCCCTCCCTCTCTCTCTCCCTCCCTCCCTCCCTCCCTCTCTCTCTCTCTAGCTATCACGTCAGTAGCACCATCTCAGCTCGTGTGGGTCGTCTCAACCCAGCATGGAACAGCCCCTCACAAGATACTGATGTAAGCTGGTGCTGGTGATACTCACTCTCACCTCTCATCTCTTCCTGCAGTCTCTCTTCAAGGACGCCATGCAACTAGTGGGCAAGGAGTTCACTCAATGTGTGTTAAGACATCAATCAGTGACTCTACCAGCTAGAACAGTAGTTAGAACATGCATTGATAACAGAACTAAGGTAACACACACACACTCATCACACACACACACACACACACTCACTCACACACACACACTCTCTCACACACACTCACACACACATTCACACACACACACATACTCACACACACACACACACACACACACACACACACACACACACACACACACACACACACACACACACACACACACACACTCACACACACACACACTCACACACACTCACACACACACACACACACTACAGCTAATGAGCTAGTAACACTAATATTGCTGCCTCAGGTCCACAGTAGTGGTGAAATTGTTCTCTTGGACCCTCCTTGTCCATGGTCTGAGCACCTCTTTGAACTGGAGTCCCAGCTATCCATATCTCCAACCATCAAGTTTGTCATATTCCCAGAAGGTGCAGAGTCTACTAAATGGCGAGTGCAGGCTGTCCCTGTTCACATAGGCTCATTTGAAAACAGGTGCGTTTAGTTGTGCACAATCATATGTTAGTTATAGCAGTCATTTGTGTGTGTAGGGTTCCTCTGTTAGATCAATGGAGAGGGCTGAGAGATGATGAGTTAAGTCGTGTGTCCGGCATTGATGGGTGTGTGTTCGTGCACTCCAGTGGGTTCATCGGTGGGAACGCTACACGAGAGGGAGTGCTAGCTATGGCGCTAAAGACACTAGAAGCAGCTGCTGCTAGTAACTTATCGTAGCAAGGTTTGATCCTAAAATTAATAATGAATAAAACAATATTTGAAAACTTGATATCAGTCGATTGGTGGTGGGGCAATGACTAGGGAAAAGTGAAATGATAAAACCTGTTACGATAGCATACACCGTATTAGTTATTAAATATTATTAAAATTAATGGGGAGTTAATTACATTGTATATATAACATGAACTGGTGATTATAAACCTGTCTCATTATTATGTTACTGTGGTTGTCATGGCGATGTTATTAATGTAGAGGGTCGGACAGCATTGATATTGGTATGTCACCATCTATTGGTCCTGCTGATGAGGCGAATGGATCGTTTAAAAATTTTTCTAGTTCCAAGAGGTCGTAGCTATTTTGTGGCATTTCTGGTAACTGAAGGTCCATTGTGCTCGATGTGCTGGACAGTGACCCACTGAAGGTGCCCAGGTCTTCGGTGAAGTCGATTCCTGAGTCTAGGTCAAACCCGGAGAACACCGAAGCTTGTGAGAAATGATGGAACGGGTTGACACTGTGCGGGGGAACTTTGAAGAATGTATCTAATGTTTTGTTGGAGAGGGATGGTGAGTTGGCACAGCTGCCAGACTGAGGAGAGGGAGTGGTTATATCGAACAGGTTGGGGTATGGTTCAGTGGTGTGGTACGGAGTCCCTGGCTCCTTCTTCACAGACACCTCCTGGTACTCTGTGGTGATGGCGCTCTCAAATTTTTGAAGGAAATCATGTTCTTGCGGACGGTGAGGTTTGATGGAGAGGGAGAGCTGTGTGGTGGTGGGCGGAGTAGGTTGGCTAGGAGGAGTGAACATGGTGGATGGTAGAGGTCGTGTTACTGCAGTATCAGAAGAAGCTGCCAGTGATGGGTCTGTGGAGAGAGATGAGTGAGGGACTGTAGTAGCTGGACAATATACTCTGCTTACTAGCATGACTGCGCATCATCTGGTGGTACTGTAGTTCAATCATTTCTGTCTGTACCATCTCAGTTACATAACACATGTACTCATTGAGAAGCATCTGGAGCGATCGGAACATTTCTGCAATGAAAAAGACAATCATCCAGTCGCTACACACTGTGTCTCATATACTCACCTTGACAGCGACCTCCTGTAGAGACAAGGTCTCCTTCAAGACATGTAGTGAAGAAGCCCCAGAGAGACAGCAACTCTTGACACACCTCTAGTTTACTGCCGCCATGCTCGCTGCCCTGTAGTGATCAAAGAGCCTTGATTAATAACTACCTCACACCATTCTCAATTGGTATTTGATTGGTTTGTTTATCAAAGGCTGTTTGCTGCTAAAAGCATTCTGATTGGTCAATATGCATCCCATAGCAATGTGGCGGCGCCGTGTGTATGTGAACTTGCCTTGTGCATTTCACGCTCTGCAATACTGTCCAACCACTCAAAATACACTTCAATACTCGATTGTTTGACTAACAACTGCTCCAGCTCAGTAGCAACTGTGAAACAACAAGCACTGTAACGTATAGTCAAGTGGTGAAGGCACTGAGCTTACATTCCTCCAGCAGCTTGCCGGCATCCAGCCTTCCACTGTGAGCCTGCAGTGACACGACTCTCTGGGCTATACTGGGGAAGTCTATCTTCCTCAAGTCATTCAGAACACACGTGATGAATTCACTGCTAGCCAGCACACTACGGGCAGCCTGCACAGGATATACAGTAGTATAATGATGATGTTAGCATACAACCCTCACCTTAGCTAGTTGGACAAGAGCTAGCTGTCTCCTTAGTGACTTTCCAAAGAGTTCAGCAGCTACAGTACAGCACAATATGAATCAGCAGTGTTACTAGACACCAGGTCATGTTCTTGTACATAATAGTGATGTTAACTAGCAAGATAGCAATTATTGTAACAGGCATGTTTTCCAGTCAATTCATTGCCAATATCTCACAATTTTGGTAGCTTCTTGCATACCAGAAATAGTGTTGCTTGTTAGTTGCTATGGTAACTGGATGTATGCAAATACCGGCTCACTTTGAACTTTAATAATGCCGAGCGTAGCCGGAAGATCAACAACAGCCTGGAAGAGGCCGTCCACCAGGTCCTTAGTGAAGGATTGCATGTCACTGACGGCACTATAGCAGGGAGCTAGGAGTAATGGTGGGATATACCTGGGGCTGCTGCTCACCTGTCTGGTAGACCATGTAGTGATGATGGCACCAAGGCTTCACTCAGCGTCTGTGTAGGACAAACATATAGTGTTACACACCAGCAGTAGACCATGCATGATGTGGTCACTGTGGTCTAGAGGTGATCCTGGTATTATCATGGTCACCATGTGGGACCTGTTTATTGATGTGCTACTAATGCAATCAATATCATGAGGCAATACGGTATTCATTGACCAACGGCTTCAAGCATTCACTTTATTGTGGTTAATTTTTAGAGTAGGTGTGCAGCCATGCAAGTTACAACATGTTTGACATGATATTGGCATATCTTAGCAGCGAGTTCAATAGAGCATGCTGTCACCTTGTAGAGGATGAAGTCACACACAACGATCAGGTCAAGAGTGACTTGACAGCTCAATATTGGTAGAACATGTGATGGCATGCCCTGCCAAAAGTGCACCAAAAACTCTTGAACCTGCAGCAGTAAAAAAGAAGATTACCACTAGCTATCATTGGAGCAACGATCACTGCCAGCAAACAGTAGCTCACCCACTCACTAGCCCCACCCACACTCACTCAGTCTTACATCACAGGTGTCATATTGTTATGGGACAGTGAGTGTATAGACAGACCACAGGTACTCCTCCACTAGCACCCTGCTCCCCACACTATGCTGAGCTAGTGTTGTGGTGTTGCTATATAAACCATGCCTGCGTGGGAAGCTGTTTGCTGAGTACACACCCAGCATGGCACTGCTGCTTGTGATCACTCACCCTCATCACTCTTACCAAGGTATGATCTTACTATAAACATTGGTTTAAATCATTCCTAGTTTACACAGTGTGGAATTATGTCCATTAAACTCACTTCATCAAAGTTGGATCGCACAACAGAGTCCAGGATCCTCTGACAGTGGGCTCGATACATCAGCAAAAATGTCTCGAGCTGCAAAAGGATATGAAATACTCGAGATGACTTCACTATTAGAGTGTGCACAAATTTGCAAAAATGCTTCACCACTAAACACACTTATTCACTTTACAGTAATCTGTTAGTATTACACAAACAACATTGTGGTCAGATGAATCCGGACATGCAGTATACCCCTGATACTATACCACTGGGCTATATGAGCTGTTTCCAAGGTGATTGGGGTGTGACTTAAGGGTTACCGAGATTGTTTTATAATGTATTGGAACCGCCATAAGCACTAACAATGTTAGGATATTAGTATCATCTTACACACTAGTTTAAGAGGCCATGCAACCGTAATGGCAGTTTGTGACTCAGTCAATCCTTGGAATGTTCATCAAGCTCTTTGAGGAGTCTAAAATACTACTCACTATTTGATTGCGTGTCAGAGACGCACTCCACAATCATACGGCTTGAGCATGTGGAAACAATGCATGTGTGTGTGTGTGCGAACCTTTTGTATCGGGAAGTGCTGCGAGAAGCTGATATTCTTGAGGTGAGGGAACTCTGGCAGTTGTATATTAGGTTTGGTTGATGGTGACAATATGGCAGCCTGTGATGGTGAGCCACATGTTATGACAGGTGTGATAGACTAAGCTAACAGTAACAGCAGGCTATATCTACCTATACTACCAGCACACTGCAAATATACCTACCTCTCTCCTGCTAGAAGAACTGGAGAATCTACAGAGTGGGAAAAATAAAATCAACGTTACTTTGCAGTATTAGTCCGTTTACCTTGTGAGGCCTTTCTGAGAATAGCTTGAGCGAAAATAAGGCGAAGTTTCTCTGATAGCTAGTCCATAATAATGATATCTGAATGATGTCAATAGATTACTATTCATGAGCAGCCCAACCAATATTCAGGGTTGGATAAATTTAATCAGAGAGAATTTCGAGAATGCATGACAGAATGTTCTAGAGAGCGAGCGTAGTGGATGACTTACTTTGATTGGCCTCGTGTGCCGAGCCTCCTAGTACTCAAGTTTGGAAACTTGAGCCGAATGACCTGTGTGTGGTGAAATGGTTAATTAGCCGAGTGTTAATTATCATAAGATTATTCAATGGAGCGCACAATCATTGTCTATACGCTCCGCATGCTGTCACCATGACACTGTGATTTATCGCATGAGTGATCTAATAAGTTGTTGCTGTAAGTTCTAATATCACACTCTGCCTAGATATCACATTTCTGTAGCTCTATTCAAGTCTATTGAAAGGAAATACGTTACACAACAATACTGAGTTACATTAGGTCTATTTACGCCGTCCAGGAAAGAAATAAATATTAAGCGTAACCCCTTACACGTGCATTAAATTTCCTCCAGCGGTAACTTAATTGTTAGGGTAGTTTGTTAGCTAGTGTCTCGGACACACCCACACACCCTGTACAAACATTGCCGGCTGCACTGTACAAGCTAGCCGATGGTGTTAGTGGAGAAAATGACCTTGCCAAATGTAGCAGCGCTTGATGGTTCCACATGATTTCTCTTGCAGAAGTCCTGGTAGTGAGTGTAGAGTACACTGCGAGGCAGGCATGACCCTGGCTGGGTATGGTAGTTCTGGTCCAACCTGTAGTGACGCAGAGTTGTTTATTACGTAAATTGTCAAACGATATCAAAATTGTGCATTATGGATTAGCAAGTTGAGCTGATAGCGAAGCAGAGGATATGATGACATCAAAACAAGCTCACCAGTCTAGGATAGCTGGAGATGCTCTCTTGTGTTCTTTCAGTGATCTTGACCTAGGACGACCTGAGGGTGCATCAGATATCATAAATAACAGCAGATGTTGTTAATGACTGTGTTGGCTGCAGTACTACAACACACGTGTGGGGTACATATGTATCGTTACACGGCTCTAAATGAGCTGCTCAGGATACCCACCTTTCTTTGCAATCCTTCCTGCAGCACTGCTGCCTGGTTTAGCAGCACGAGGAAGAGTGTGAGGACGAAATTCGTCGTCCGATCCCAGCTCCTCGGGGTAGAAATCGTACTCCGGCGAGCTAGCCGAGCACTCACTAATGGCGTCCATATTCAGTAGCTGCTGCTGCAAGAGATAATGAGTGCGATAGTTACAGCAGTACATTTTACTGGAACACTAATCAAGCCTGTAGCGGCGGAGGTTTGTACATTTCGTGCAACACTTTGATGTACTTAGATCACGAGTACATCAGTGCTGGCACGCTAGCTCACCGCTACACCCTACACCTTACCTTGCTGTTCGAGTTCCGTGCAAAACACTTGATGAGTACGCGAGCCCGCCAAATACTCACTACTCGAGGGCTGTCATTATATAGCTGCGGCCTGTGATGTATAGGGCTGCTCGATTATTTAGCGGTCTCAGTGGAATAATATCATTGACACGCGTTCATTCAAAATGATCTCAAATCAGTCAATATTATCATACAGTGACGTCATGCAGCACTGCTCATCAGTCTCTCTAGTGCAGTGTATATATGATGATCACTCCAGAGTGTCCTGGGCCCTCCCTCCGGCAGCTTGCGGTGAATCAACTGACTCATATGACGGATGAACTTGCTGTATTTGTCTCCTTGTGGAGAGGGGTACAGCCTCCTGTAGTCCCCCTTCACTAGATACTCTCTCTTGCTGGTCACTAGTTTCTGAAGGGTCTTGTGATCTATGCAATGGTAATGCTCACTAGTACACAGCGGACCAGGACTGACACCTATACCCAACTGGCGCAGATCTCTGGCTAACTCGCTAGCAACTGAGCGATTGTTATACAGTATCTGCAGCATATCGTGCATTAGACCAAACTTAGTAGCAGTGTAGACATTGGATGGGTTAGGAGGTACCCCGAGCTCGTGAGACAGCTGCATCGAGGGCAGACCATTCACCTGTTGAAGAGAGAGGGCAGAACTCATACTTGACATACACAATCAATTATATAACATGTATACTTTGTAACAATTAATCATCAATTTTTCACAATGCATGTTATGAGAGTAATTTTATACTCCAGCGGTTGTTGTGCTCACGACACTAGTGTAGTAAAAGTATTGGTCTACTACAGTGTAACCCTACCCTCTCTATACACGGCTCTTGGGGGTCTCCATTACTAGTGTTTGGAGCTCACCTCAATCACAACAGGATGGAGGTTAGTATCCAGGATTACGTCGATACCGAGTAACTGAAAACAATGACTACAATCATATCCACCAAGATTATACCTACAGCAACAAAACAAATCAAAAACATCTCCTTCTCTCTCTCTCTCCCTCTCTCTCTCTCTCTCTCTCTCTCTCTCCCTTCCTCCCTCCCTCCCTCCCTCCCCCTCTCTCTCTCCCTCCCTCCCCCTCTCTCTCTCCCTCCCTCTCTCCCTCTCTCTCTCTAGCTCTCCTCTCTCTCTCTCTCTCTCTCTCTCTCTCTCTCTCTCTCTCTCACTCTATTTCTCTTTCTCTTCTTCCTACTTCCTCTCTCTCTCACCTGAAATCTCCCATGAAGCGATACTCTGCAGCTAATATCGTTCTCACTATGGCGTTGTCGATGCTATCAAACACTTTAGTGACATTAACTCCTCTTCTAGTCAAATAGCTCCTCAGCTTCTGATAGGTCCATGTTAGGTTAGCTAACGGTGTGAACTCCTTCCCTACTGAGGTGTTGGTCAGAAACTGTTTCCTTTTGCCGCCTCGAGCAGCAGTCTGGTTATACTTGCTAGAGGCAAACCTCACTAAGCCCTCATGATACAGGTATATTCTAGGTGGATGCACAGATGTCACTAAGACGTAAGTTCTGAAGTCAAACTTCCTTCCTTTCACTAAATAGGGTGTGTTAAGGAAGGGTTGCACAACCAAGCTTTCAGTCACTGGTGGTAGCTCAGCATAAGAGCTCACTACATATATACCGTGCCCCTCTCCTTTGAAGCTCGGCTTCACAATCCAGTCACCTTTAGTCTTGTTCATCTCACGCTGGAGCAGGGCAGAGTCTTGCGGCAGTACATAGCATGGGAACGTGAAGTTGTTCCAACCTTTGTAGTTGCTCAATGCCTCTCTCATGGTGTAACAGAATGCATCTTTACGCCACAGCACGTCTCTGAGCATATGTATCTGACTAATCTTCTGTCCCTGGGTTAGTGTTTTGTAAGCTGCTGGTTTCAAACAGTGCTTGTCCTGTGTGTGTATCCCAAGGCATAGGAACACGTTAGTATCTGCTAGCCGCACAGCAGTACGGTAAGACAGCTCCAGTACCTCGAAGCTCTGGTTCTTGTAAGCTAGTGTCCAGCCCTGCAGGTCTCTCTGTGCATAGTAACGTATTGTGGAGATGTCCTTAGCTACTACTACTGGACGAGGATTGGGAGTGTAGAACACTGTAGTCACTTCAACCTCGCAGATGCGTCTCTCCAGAGGGTCCTGTATTTTGCTGCAGTCAGCTGGTGGAGGGAAAGAGGGCCGGATTGTGGAGGGTTGTAGGACAGACTGGGTTGTGGCTGAGCACTGCTGTACAGCCAGTTGTTGCTGCTGCAGGAGATAGTTGATCATATTACACACGAACAGGATCAAGGAGAGAGCTAGCATGAACCGCCACATGCTCTTCTCTCTCGCTCCATGCTGCACCCATCGAAAACGCAGCATGCTTGCTTGGGGGCGAGCCACATGCTGCAAATACAAGGCGGGGCTAATCACTAAATCTAATAAAGCGGGTGTGGTTACCGCGATATTAGCCACGCCTTATTGCACTTTCCGATCTGTACGTGTGAGGTCAGTAGTAGTGAGTATCAGAGATGCTGTCGTCCCTCCAGTACGCCCTACTAGCTGGTGCAGCTGTGCTGATAGGATGCTGTAGAGGGCAAGGTGAGTAGACAGCGCCCCACCACAAGAGCAGATTAGCGCGTTGATCGCTGATCAATCAAGATGTCCAACACGAGTAGTGTTTGTTGTCATAGAGCAACTAGTGATGGTGTATGTAGTATGACCTAGCTATTGGCTTGCTAAGGTTACACTACCCATCTCGTTGCGTTGCGTGGAGCAGGTTGTTTAGTAATATCTTGTTGCTGGCTGCAGCAGCAGCTGTGTACCTGATCAATGAATAGCGTCACTAGTTCATGTATGGTGTCTCTGACGGTATTCACTGAGTCACACCGTCATTACATCAGCAACAACAACACCAGTGCAGTGCTTGCAGCATCCATTAGTACTACATGGTGTTAATATACCTCTCAAATAAGTGCTATGCCTTCAGATAGATGTTAGTTGTAGTACAGTTCATGCTATCAGTGATTATGTAATGACAGGGCACAGTTCAGTTCTGTATAGTATGGATGTGATATTATAGACTATTGTAACCAACTGCTCCTCATATTGATCTGTAGGGCCCAGTCCTGTTGTTACAGACCCCACAACTGAACCGGCTACTAACACTACTATACCAAGTGAAGGTTAGTATTACTGACACTTGAAGTGTGAGTACGTGAGTATTGAAGTGTTCACACTTAGCCAATAACACCTAATGTACCATTATAGCTGGTCATTTTGGAAGGAAGCAATTTTGGTGAATTGTCAAGCTTTCATAATACGTGAACCAGGCGTTGGTCTCCAAAATTAATTTGCCGAAACACAAATCTGGGTCATTTGCCAAATATTGGGCCCTCTATTAATTACCCACTATTCGGTGTTTTGCAGTTTGTGTCATGAATTGTTTTCGTTCAGTGGCAACTAGTCTCAGTTGTTATTTGCAAAAAGATAATTTATTTGTCACACCCATAATATTTATTGTCACCGACTATTATGTAATTTTAAGAAAACGAAAATTGAGTGGTACAGTATTCAAGATATTAACTGGTTTCTTGCACGTGTGTTTAGATTTTCAATAATAATTATAATTATACATGTACCTTTACTGTTACTATTATTAGCAGGTACTAATTAAAGATGACATCATAATCACTAAAAATAGTAATAGTACATGCCAAATTGTATTACATGGTTTAAGGAAATGCTAAAATTAGTACTCGCCGATTTAAAGATTTTGTAAAATCGCTAAATTTGTACCCGTCAGTAATAGTAATAGATTCGTCAACTATTTATAAAATTTGGTGGCACATAAAAGCCGCGACTTTATGGTAATTTAAAAATGTATCTTTTAGTCCAGTCTGGTGCATGTACAGTTGATTGTGAAGATCTTGCCTATCGATGTCAATAACGGAAGTATGACGTTGACCAATCATACATTATGAATGATTGAATACACGTGACTAGAAGTCGATTTGATTGGTCAGCGTTACTTCCCCTTTTGACATCGCCTATGCAAATCAACTGTATAATGCACACTCAGCACTTTATGTGAATCACATTAATGATGTGATAATCAGCGTTGAAACTAAACCATTAAATTACATCGTTGTGAAAGTCATTACGAGCTAGTGTTGGTTTGTGTTCCAGTCATAACAAAAGCCAACAAAACTATGAACCAGCATGACCGCTTTATTACCATAACCACTTGTATACCAGGCTCTCTGGTAGCGGCAAGAATAGTGGAATGAGGCTATGCATGAGTGTAGCATGTGCTGTGCAAGACCATAGCGTAATGTCATGGAGTAATAAGAACAGTGTATTTTAACCTCTCTATAGCCATTATGTGGTGACGTATTGCAATATGTGTAGTACGTACCAGCAGACACAATTACACAACAAATTGCATGATTGTTGCAGCACATAATTATACCTTACGGCCTGCTTACGGCCGGTATTTTTCACAGTAAAGAATTTCACTTCTAAAATTTCAGTAAAACTCCGGATGACACCATAGAATTCAGCACATACTTCTGTAAATTTTAAATTTGTCAGCATTTTAGCTGAATTTGGTGATGTCTCTGATAGTTATATAATCAATTTTGTGCAAACATTAATTGTGGTAGCAGAATATATTATGAGTGCCTCTCTCTCTCTCTCTCTCTCTCTCTCTCTCTCTCTCTCTCTCTCTCTCTCTCTCTCTCTCACTCTCTCACTCTCTCTCTCTCTCTCTCTTTCTCTCTCTCTCTCTCTCTCTCTCTCTCTCTCTCTCTCTCTCTCTCTCTCTCTCTCTCTCTCTCTCTCTCTCTCTCTCTCTCTCTCTCTCTCTCTCTCTCTCTCTCTCTCTCTCTCTCTCTCACTCTCACTCCCTCTCTCCCCTCCCCCTCTCAGAGCAAGCTATCATTGTTGTCATGGCGTTGATAGGAGTAGCTGTCATTATCATAGCTATATCACTATCAGCAGCTGTCATAGTTATTAAAAATAAACCACACAGTAAGTGCCTACACTGTGATTACAATAACATTGCTATTATTTGCTTTTATTACAGAGAGCAACAAAACACGGCCACAGTGAGTTGCAATAACATTAGATTTTGGTCTATTGCAACAAAATTTACTAGAACACATTAAATTTGGATGAACACCAACGTTTAAGTTTGATTTACGATGTTTTTTTTTTGCAGGGTAGAAGAGGGCCAGCATCAGATGACTGAAATGAATGGAGGCATGATTGAAGAGGTATGTGCTTGATAGGAGGGTTTCATGATGTGCTAATGTGTTAGCTGTTGTCATGATTCACCTGATGAGTGATGAGAGACTTAGTACATTAGTCCATGGAGGTGATAATCGAGGCTAGACACTTTAGGGGCATTACAGTGAAACCCTTCTTAGAGGACACCCCTCATCCCTCTATAATGGACACTTACTGAATCCTCAACTAATGTATTTATAAACCCCTGACCCTCTCTAAAATGGACGATTTTTCTTTGTCCCAATTGTGTCCGCCTTAGAGGAGCTCCACTGTATTACCTGCGATGCATCTTTGTGCTAAAATGTCATCATTAACGTAATACTATGTTCCCTCTCCATTACAGTCTATCTCAGTAGCTAGTAGTGATCAGATGACACCACCAGCAGCACCACACACAGCAAGTCACAAGCATCATCATCGCAAGCACCGCCATAGACACAGACAACGAGAGAGACAGCAACACCAGCAACAAGAGGGCTCACCAGATCAGAATGAACAAGAACAGGACCATGACACACAGGTATGAGAGCTACTGTGGTTCCACTAACTCACACGATGATGAAGTGCGTTATTTAGGGGCATGTGCTTATATGTCCACAGCAAGGAAATATGCGCTTATTCACGAGAGCGCATAAAAATGAGCGCTTTTTTCAATGCAATACACCAGTGTGGTAGTCACATGATTTAACAAACAATAGGTACAATACACAGACGCTGTCACCTCACTCACTAAGAACCTATTTCTTTACAAATTTCCACAAATTACTCAGCTTGCAAAATTTAGACACTTACCAGCTCTACTGTATTTTCATAATAATAATTATGGTGAACATAAGGATAGACAGATGAGGCTTGAATAAATGGATGTGTGTCATGTCAGTTAGTTGCAGTGACACAAGGACCTTGCTAATAATTGTAGAAGTGCCAGTCTGGCAAGAAAGCCAGACTGTAGTTAACTTCACAGGAGGGTCAAGTGGTTGGTCTCCCTTGCCACTTATATGCACACCCCACTGCAATCACAGACCGGCTCCCTAACTATGAACCTCATCATTCACCAATAACAAGGCAACTATGGGGCGCACGTCACTCCCAGCATGGCTACATAACCCAGCATGCACGCTCTGCAGAGCATAGCTGACACTAGCTGCTTCATCTTTCCCTATCCCACCCTCACTCCTCATACCATCGCACTTGTATTTTATATAAAATAATCTATTTAGGGGAGGGGATACCTGCGCCTAAATGGGATCCACCCAGCACGCTTGTTGGGTGGCCCATGTCTGCCAACCAATTGCAAACATAACGTTGCACATATGGGCGGAGGCTTACACACAAAGTTAACTGGATAATTTGCCCATTGAGGCACAACAATAAAATTTAATGGTCTATGCATTGAGATTTAATTGGTGGAAATAATACCATGTTATTATGTTAATTCCTTTCTCATGACTTACAGGAGGAACAGGAACAACAACAGGTCTGCACAGTAGCACTAGATGGTGATGATACTCGACAGCAGCAACCACTAGCAGTCCAGCAGCAACACCAACCTGAACCAATGGTGAGTAACAGCTACTTATCTTAAGTTAGAAGCCATTATAGAACCCTAGTGCATAACATTAGGCAAACTGAAGATTTCTATACCGCTTAGATTCTGTTAGCCGAGACGTGTCTATCCATAGCAACCGTCGCTATGCAATGCCTGTATCATTGTACAGCAGGTGGTTGAGAACTCAATCATTCTTATTCGTCACTGTCTTAATGCTGCTGGTACTGACTTTAATGTAACAGTTGAGAGTTTTCAGTTTTATCTTTCTCAAAGATGTTCAGCATTTATTGGTGCTTGGTTTCTTCATTGCTAAATTTAGAAGGAAACCATTGTATCCATTACATGTCACTGTGATGCAATATTACAAATCACCATGAGACAGTCTTTGACTATGTTTGGGATGCACTGGTCTGTGTTGAAGCCCAGCTGCAGTGTGTATTGTTATATTGTGTTACTAAGATACGCTCCATGCAGGATCATGATGCAGCCGCTAGCACACAGGACCAATATCTGTCAGAAGACAGTGATGATAATATGGATGTCATTATGGAGGAACCAATACTAGAGGTAGAGGGATACAATATTAGTCACACTCTGCTGAGACACTAAGCTAGGCGTGCTCTAGAAGATTCATCACTCCTGAATTTTCTAACGCACGCTTTTGATAAAAAAATAATGGGTGCTACTTAGCTTGAAACCCAATTAGTTTTCTGTGTATTATTATTGGTATAAGTTTCATTGAGGCATTATGTTGCATTTAGCTGAGCAGCAGTACATGTGGAAAATGGATATTTTAGTGGAATCCCTGTTTTGACGAATGAAGAACCCATCATTATTTACCAACTACTGCATGGGCATGTACATGGTCTCCACCACTCTACTGCATGTGTTTATAAACGATGATTCGTGTTGTTTAGGAGGAAGAGGATGTTGATAAGGCTAGATTCACGAGATCATATGATATTATAGAGGAAATGACTGGACCAAGACAAGCTAATCTAGACAGTGCAGCAGCAGCAGCAGCAGGGCTGAGCTCCTGGGTTAATATCGATGGAGCCGCCTTACTAGAAAGTAAGCTATAGGCAATTTGATCGTATTAGTGAGTTTAACTTGTTTTGTCTGGAGTAGAGATTGCACAACAGCAGCAGCAGCAACAGGAGTCACTGCTCACATCAACTAGCACCGTTGCATCATCAGAGAGTGGGTTTGTGGTTGTTGATCCATCATTAGCTACTGCTCTAGCACAAGACAAAAAAGACAAGAAACAATTATTGTTAGCCAAGACAATGGCTGGTGACAGATCGTAATGATTATGGCTATAACACAGTGTATTATTTTTTGTTGATTGGTCTTTGTTCCGTGAAATCCATTAGCGGCAAGAGTTCACATTCCAGAGCCGCTTCCTGTGTCTCCATGGCGACAGTTATTAATAGCGACCGAGCCTGATTATTAATAACCCTTTTACCGCGACGCGCATATATTTATGCGCGATGAAATCCACCCGTATACGCGACGCGCATATATATATGCGCGTCTTCGTTACCTCGAAACAGCTACAGCTAGCGCCAGCCAACTTACTTTGTTGCAGCCAAAACTCCTTGGCAACGTTGAAACATAGTTGCTATAGTATTCTAACTTGTTTATTGTGGTTTCTAACACTCGTTAGTCTGTGTAAACAAACGCCCACCAAGCAGTGATAACTGACAGCTTCTTGCTGCAATAGTACAGTGTCTACACAGCTTTGCTGTTGAGACGAGTGCTGTACTTGCTTTCACAGACAGTTTGCTACTCAGGCAGAAGAGGGTGGTGTGTGTTTGAATATTATTATTAATCACAGCAATCAACATAAAAGTAATGGAAAGCTTGAACAAGTATTTTGATCTTGAGCAGACAGCAAAAACACGTCAAGGTATCAGCAGATAGCATGGTAGTTTCTCAGCACTGTAATAGATGAGAAGAGCATAACACTGATAACATGAGCATAATATAACTGTACAACTGAAGTGTATGACACACTAACTACTGCCATGACTATACCATCAAGCTACAATGCACACGCCATGACTACCATCAAGCTACAATGCACACAACAATCACGACATTTTTCAGCCAAGACGACACACATGCTTTACTGGTTATAATGTAAGAGACACTAGCACCAAGCACACACAAGCAAAACAAACATTATACACAAGATAAATACATTCTATTTTCACCTTTTTAAAGATTACAATCGTCCATAGCAAGCCTGAGCATCCTGACGATACACACGTCGCTCACGTACGCTGTACAGAGAAAGCAGTGTTCTTTGCTGGCACAATAAGTATAAAAATGTACTCACCTGGTTGTCACAAATAACTCAATAGCTTGCTAGCAGATAGCTCAAGGCAAACCAGATGTTTATAACACTTACTAAGCTGTTGGAAGTGTAAAATAGTGATACAAAGTGTGCAGCAACAAAGCTGTGTTCTCCTGGAAGTTATTTCTGTTCTAGTTGAGGCTGTCAACAGCAGTTGTGCTTAGTAACACACACAAAAAGGCTCCCACAATGACCATGGTCAAGTTCTAAACATCCTAAGAGGCTGTAGTTGCCGTGTACACAGAGCAACACGAAGGAGAAGCGTGACAACTCACTCGTCCGCCAACACTTGCTGACGAGTAGCTTTGACGGGTCATACAAAGCTTAAAAGTTTACTAGCAAAGCTCTGGAGTACACTAGTATGATAGACAACACTCACTTAGCTGTAGCAAACACGCAGAGGCGAGTAGAAGCGGCGCAAACTGCTCTCCAAGTTACAGCAACATGATTGGAAAAATGGCGGTGAGGTAGGTGGAGTTAGACACGCCCGGTACAAGTTGAAAGCCGTTGATGATGTCGTTATCACGCTCAAACTGTCTTCCACAATGGCCAAGGTCCAGTTTTGAACAACACAGAAGGTTCCTGGTACAGCTTACGCTGCGTGGTGTAGGGAAGAAGCGAAGAATAGTTGCTCGCGTAAGTGTATGATGGTAGCAGATAGCTTTGACGGTCCAACTCAAGCTTTGATGGACAAATAAAAGTAGCCCAGGACATAGCACAGGTTGAGAAAACATTGTCGTACCTCTAGCTTCCGCGCTGAAGTGTCCAGAGCAGAGACAAAGCGCAGTACCGAGATAGCTGTCACAATTCAAAAACAGCCATCGCGTGACGTGGGTGGAGCAACGTTTACAATTAATCGCGGTAAGAGGGGAAATGACTGGACCAAGACAAGCTAATCTAGACAGTGCAGCAGCAGCAGCAGCAGGGCTGAGCTCCTGGGTTAATATCGATGGAGCCGCCTTACTAGAAAGTAAGCTATAGGCAATTTGATCGTATTAGTGAGTTTAACTTGTTTTGTCTGGAGTAGAGATTGCACAACAGCAGCAGCAGCAACAGGAGTCACTGCTCACATCAACTAGCACCGTTGCATCATCAGAGAGTGGGTTTGTGGTTGTTGATCCATCATTAGCTACTGCTCTAGCACAAGACAAAAAAGACAAGAAACAATTATTGTTAGCCAAGACAATGGCTGGTGACAGATCGTAATGATTATGGCTATAACACAGTGTATTATTTTTTGTTGATTGGTCTTTGTTCCGTGAAATCCATTAGCGGCAAGAGTTCACATTCCAGAGCCGCTTCCTGTGTCTCCATGGCGACAGTTATTAATAGCGACCGAGCCTGATTATTAATAATGTCCCACTGAGCCCACCATTTCTCCACCGCGCGCACTCGTGCCCTCGATCACTCGTTGCTGCTACACTGAGACGCCTGCTGTCCACTTGCTCTTGGCTGCTGTACTTCTAGCTACTCTGCTACTGACTGTCCTCACCACAAGCCCGCCTCTTGTTACCCAGCGACCGCTCCGGTACGCGATCAGTGCATACCTATCAGGCCCCCCGGCAACCGGTGACCGCCTCAGCCAACTGTATCAAGATAAGGTGAACCTGGACTGTAAATATTACAACACAATATCACTATTGCACGAGGCATTAGCATTAGCACCAACTAGCAAGGTCGATGGGAGATGGTTGACAGCAATTAGTCCTAGTACTGTGTGGTGTATCACTCTATCAACACCTATAGCTAGTCCTCAGCTATCCATTATCCTCCTCTGCAGCCTCCCTGCATGCTCAGAATTACTGTGCAGCTATGCATATTCACACCATCCCATCATTATTGGTATCCCTCTTCCAACCATCCCACGTTGATATGCACGATATGGGATATGGTACGTGTTGAGAGTAACCACTGGCGCCTCCGTGTCCCTTCAAACATTTCAATGTCGTCACCAAAATCCCGGAAAATCCTCTCCAGAGCTCATTTCTGAGTACTACTGCGGTTTGCCCCATATGGTGACAAAGGGCTTGTCACAATGGCGTCACCATAGCATTGGCTTCAAGCATTTCTATTTGATCATGTCATCAAATCTTGGAAATCTTCATCACAGCTGCATTTCTGAGTACCAATGTGGTGGCATGTATTTGTAGTCTCATTACAAAAGGCGACAAAAGGCTGGTCTGAACTGGGTGTGTTAAGGGTTAAATATCTGAGAGACAA
Organism: Haliclona indistincta; assembly: GCA_964017065.1. Lineage (NCBI taxonomy): Eukaryota > Metazoa > Porifera > Demospongiae > Haplosclerida > Chalinidae > Haliclona > Haliclona indistincta. The sequence goes on from OZ024791.1 coordinate 695,221, forward strand.
TGGTTCTGTTCAGTGGCTGCATGTTTCATTCCTAGAACACCCATTATTAAATGCACAGCCTAGTAGCAGATAGTGAGATCATATTGCCATACCCACACACAAGCTTTGATCCACTGGTTCCAAGTACTGTAGTACTGATTTAATACTGAGTGTCATAATTATTTAGAAAGATTTTCCATATTCTTGCATCACCTAATGTGTTCATTTACTGTTCTCTCTCTCTCTCTCTCTCTCTCTCTCTCTCTCTCTCTCTCTCTCTCTCTCTCTCTCTCTCTCTCTCTCTCTCTCCCTCCAGTCGTTAATGGAGGGTGATGGAAGCCTCAAACCTCACTCAACTCACAACACTATCAAATGGTACATGCCTCCTAGCCCCTCCCACCTAATCTAACCCCCTTGCAGGCTAGAAGATAACTATCACTTAGAGGATGGAGTGTGTCTTCCTCGTAGTCTAATATATGAGCACTACCTTGACTACTGTCAGAGAGATCAATCACAACCAGTAAATGCAGCAAGTTTCGGAAAGGTACGTGCGTGTACATGAATAGTGTGAGCCAACAATCCATGTACTGGTATTAATGTTCTACAGACTATAAGACAGCAGTTCACTAGTTTAACAACAAGAAGACTAGGGACCAGAGGGCAATCTAAGTTAGTCAATTCATTATCATGACACACACTCACACTCCCTCACTCACTCACTCACTCACGCACTCACTCACTCACGCACTCACTCATACACTCACTCATGCACTCACTCACTCACTCACGCACTCACTCATACACTCACTCATGCACTCACTCACTCATGCACTCACTCATACACTCACTTATGCACTCACTCACTCATGCACTCACTCATGCACTCACTCATGCACTCACTCACTCATACACTCACTCATGCACTCACTCACTCATGCACTCACTCACTCATGCACTCACTCATGCACTCACTCGCTCACTCACTCACTTGTTCACTCATTCAATATGTTACAGATATCATTATTTTGGTCTGGGCATCAAACCTACATCACTGTATTACACTAAAGATTATACTGAAAAACTAGAGGCAGGAGTAGGCAGGAAGACACCAGATAACAAGAAGGTACTGCCTCTCACTCACTCACACATGCACACATGCGCGCGCACACACACACACACACACACACACACACACACACACACACACACACACACACACTAACTCTCTCTTCCTCTCTCAGCAAGCCCAATCTCATGATAAACCCAGTGCTGCTCTTCCTCCATTTCCCAATGTCTACACTCTCACTATCTCTGATGCTATTCCAATGGAGAAGGTGGGTGTGGCTATTTAACACATTGTGTGCCAATAGTGGAAGTTGTATTATGAGGAATTAACACTGTTATTATCACCCTCATAGCTCAAGACATTTGTGGTCATGTACAGAGCTCACTGCCAGAGGATAGTAGACAGCGTGGTCAGAGCTAACTTTAATGAGGTGTGTGTGTGTGTCTGTGTGTGTGTGTGAGTGTTAAGTGCCCACGCATGAGTACGAGCGTAGACTTGTAGACGCCGACTTCGTCCGGTATTTTCCTTGGTTTTGGGTGCTTTCACGATAATGTACTACGCACGTATGTACGGGAGTTTTCAGGTACATGTGTTGCCCAGTTTACGAGACATCCCTGACAAGTATGCTGATACTTGATTGCATTTTCATGAGCTAACTGTGACCACTTTACACTCACTGACCCTTACTGTAGACAACACTGACATTATAATGATAACTTGTAATAACCACGTGCGATTATTCAGACGTGTGAAAAAGTACAGTAACCAATTATGACAGAGAGTTTGTGATTCAGACTGGTTTACTATCACGCTCCTCTTGTTCAATACAGGTTGAGAATTTCCTGCTGCATTTCTGGAAGGGCATGCCCACTCACTTGCTACCAGTCCTAGCGAGCGATGTGGTGGTTGACCTGGTTGCTCACTGTGACTGTATTCTGTATCGAGTTATCAATAACGTCCTCATATCATCACCGCTGCAGTGTGTGCCGGAGAGGTGAGTGGGTGGGTGAGTGAGTGAGTGGGTGAGTCAGTGAGTGCATGGGATAGATAGATGTTGAGTCAGTACTTATGTTAGATTGGAGAAAGAGGTGTGTAGTCTCAAGTCTGGTGACTCATCTTCTCTTGAGTGCATGTTCAGTCTTTCCTCTCCCAAAGAGGCTTTTAAACTTTAACCACATCCTCTCTTGGGCGGTTAGCGAGTCATCGGGTTTTGAATATAATATGATTAACCTTTCTAGTTATGATAATGTTTCCTACTCATAGCCTTGCTAATGACATCCGCATGTTCTCCGAGGGACTCAGGCAATGGCTGGAGACAGCACTGGTTGGATTACCAGAGTCACTCCAGGAAGCTAAGTACAAGGGTGAGCTATAGGCATGGATGACTCACTCACTCACTCACTCACCCACTCACTCATCCACTCACTCACTCACTCACTCACTCACTCACTCACTCACTCACTCACTCACTCACTCACTCACCCACTCACTCATTCAATCTCTCATTGTAGTTGCTGAAGGGTTTGCTAACAGTATCAAGAGGCAGACAGCCCTCACTCAGCTAGCTGAGGTAGGTAGTGTGGGTGTGTCATGATGGGTCTCTACGGCTCGCTCTACATGCAGGTGACCAGGAACACACTACGATCTAACAACATGCTCGACCAGCTCAAGGAGGACTGGACAGCCATTGACCTGCTAGCTGTCTACACTCAAGTCCTGTATCTACTGCAACCACTCAGCATCCCATCACACTATCAGCAGATGATACCATCATGTAAGAGTTACTGGTCTATTGTAAAACAGAGGTTTTTTGATTTGGCGATTAATTATAATACCGGCTGTCTAATTATAAGCACATTTTACAGACTGTGAAATAAATAACTGAGCACTATCAATCTTCCCATTGTCTAATGAGTGTTTAATTGTTTCTCTCTCCCAGTCTTAGAGGAGTTTGGTTTGTTACTGGACAACAGCACTGATCTAGACCAACTGCTGGCATGGGCTAAGAAGGCAATTCGTTGTACAGTTACCAAGGTACTTACCTTCTCCATCTGTTGTCCGTCTCATTTTATTGCTTTTTGTTCTTTAGGCACATGCAGATGACCATCACTCTCTCAAACAAGCTAGTCAGGCATTTCTGTTGACGTGGAAGAGCTTTACGTCAAAAATTATACGAGAGCTGACACTAGCCAGTGCGCCGAGCTTTGGTAAATAGTGACTCACTCACTCGCTCACTCACTCACTCACCCACCCAATCACTCACTCTCTCACTCGCTCACTCTCTCTCTCTCATTCACTTTCACTCTCTCTCTCTCTCTCTCTCTCTCTCACTCACTCACTCTCACTCACTCTCTCTCATTCTCTCTCACTCATTCTCTCTCTCTCTCTCTCTCTCTCTCTCTCTCTCTCTCTCTCTCTCTCTCTCTCTCTCTCTCTCTCTCTCTCACTCACTCACTCACTCACTCACTCACTCACTCACTCACTCACTCACTCACTCACTCACTCACTCACTCACTCACTCACTCACTCACTCACTCACTCACTCACTCACTCACTCACTCACTCACTCACTCACTCACTCTCACTCACTCACTCACTCTCTCTCTCACTCATTCTCTCTCTCTCTCTCTCTCTCTCTCTCTCTCTCTCTCTCTCTCTCTCTCTCTCTCTCTCTCTCTCACTCACTCACTCACTCACTCACTCACTCCTCACTCACTCACTCACTCTCACTCACTCACTCACTCTCACTCACTCACTCTCTCTCTCTCTCTCTCTCTCTCTCTCTCTCTCTCTCTCTCTCTCTCTCTCTCTCTCTCTCTCTCTCTTCTCTCTCTCTCTCTCTCTCTCTCTCTCTCTCTCTCTCTCTCTCTCTCTCTCTCTCTCTCTCTCTCTCTCTCTAGGTTGTTTCCATCTACTCCACATGCTGGTTGATGACTATATTGTTCATTTGTTGGAGGATGAGTTAGAGCGTCAAGAGGAACGTACCTACACCACTCGACTAGAAGAGAGGACGAACTGGTGACCTACCTCTGATAGACAGTGAAGAGCGCCTCCATCATTCACCATCCCCTCAGTCACCTTCCACCATGTTCTCCTCTCCTGACTCCTCCGCTCTCCCTCCCAGCCCTCCCACGGCTCAGGAAGTGTCCTTCTCCACGCTGCGCAGTGTTACAGCAGACCCAATCACCAGCACCCTCCCAGCACTCACTAGCAGCACCATCCCACAAGCTGACCCTAGACCACTTGGACAATCAAAATCTTTCCATTCATCATATCCTCACCTCCCTTTCGCTAGTCCCCAGCCAGGCGGCTTCCCTCAACAGCAGTATCCTGCCTACCAACCCCCTTCTACTACCTCTCCTCGTCCTCCTGGAGCTACGGGCTATGACGCCCTAGCTCACTCCTCTTATCGCACTACTGCATCATCTCTCTCACACACTGTCCCTCTGTCCTCTTCAACAGTCGCTGCTTATAGCTCCTTTCCTGAGCCAACTAGCGGCCTGATACCACACGCTGGGATCCTGCCCCACGTAGCTAGCTTCCCTTCATTCAGTGTCCCAACTACCTCTTCATACACTCCTTCCTCATCCTCCTCTTCCAACTTAGCCGCTCCCAGCAACCTATCTCTCTTCTCTCAAGGGGTCTACCCTTATGCACCGTTCATGAGCATATCTCCGCTACCAGCACCTCAGCCATTCGTTGCCAGTATTCCCGGACCGACCGCCGGCTATCCTTACCTGTCTCCCTCGCTATATACCAGCCATGGATCAGTCACTACTGCAGATCACAGCAAGCTAAAACAATAGAACTGACTTTAATAAATTGAATGACTAGAGCACAATTTTGGTATTTTTATACAATTTTTTGATCACAATCACTAATATTTTTTTGCAACCTTTTTCAATCTTCATAATAATTATTTTATTGTCAACTGTGGGTGTGGCTGGTCTGCTGGTGGGTAACATTATACATGACAGCCCACTGATGGCTAGCTAGGGGTCTCAGACCATGAATAACATAAGTAGATTGTAAGAACGATCTTAAATAATTGACATGACGAAAGAATCAAACATTGTTTGGTGTAAGAGGAATGGTTGCTTGTTATAAAGTGAGGAAGAGTTGCAATAAATTATATATGTCTGGTGTAGTGGAATATTATGGTGGTGTTACAGGTTGTTATAGGCATCAATACTTTCTTTCCAACTACGAGTGACCTTTACGTCTTTCTTTGCTTGTCGGCCTTTGCGACGAGCAGCGTCTATGTTTGTGAAATCAAGTCCCGGATCAATACCCGCAGAGTCTGTCTCTTCAACCTGTAGCGAGTGAGTGAGTGAAGGTGGGAGGGATATGGTGTGAGTGGGTGTGGTACCTGTGCTGGTGGGGGAGGTGGAGGTGATAATGTCTTGATCTCTTCTTGTGGCATGGGTTTCCGAGGGATCATGACAATAGCAGCCTCCATTGTGATCTCCTCTCCTCTCGCCTTCATTTCATCCTCAGTCTCCATATCTATAACTAGTATCTTCTTCTGCTTGCCGCTGCCTGAACGAACTTTTTCTACGATCTGCGGAACACAGCATGCATCATACAGTTACTCAGCAATGCGCTTACCTGATGATGCGTCTCTCCGACCACCACTGTATCGTCCACTCCCACGACATGATCAAACACGAGCATTCCCGCCAGATCAGCCGAGCTGTTTGGCGCCACTGATTTGACAAACTGTCCGTCGCGCTCCTTGTTGGTGTACATGTGGAAGCCAAAACCGTCTGGACCGCGATCCATAGTTAGCAATCGCAGTCCTTTTATCTGCCCAGCCCCGCCCCTCTTGCCTGCAGCACCTGCTCCTGCTGCCATTCTTCCAGCTGCTGTTGTTTGTTCGGTTATTGTTCGCTGCTGCTGCCGTGTACAAAGTGGGCAATCAAATGCAAGCTGGTTTCGGTTCTTGCTGATCAGAAGAATGTGTCAAACAAGCACGAAACAACAAACTAGCGCTTTGCTGCAAAGCTTGGGTGTGGTTGGTAAGGAAGTCTAATATACGGCAGTTTACGGAACATAACACGGAAGTAAAAGGCGTGGTCAAAATAAAATGGCGGTCTCGAGGAAGAAGAACATGGTTCCTGCTTTTAACCTTGTTCCTGTAGTGGAGCAGTTCTTCTCAGACCGTCAAGTGAGCTGAAATTAGCTAGGTTGTAAATAAAGATTGATGTATTGATGATTGCGTGTTCTTATCTTGGTCTCTCGCTCTCTTCCTCACCCCTTCACCTTTGCAGATCGAGTGTGTGTGCGGCTATGAACGACATTTGTATGTGGGAACGAGTGACGGGTGAGCGAGAACAAGGAAAAGAGTGTAGACTCGTTCTGTCCTCTACAGGTTGGTAGTGCACTACCAGGTTGATGAGACTGTGACACCCTTTGGTAAGAAGCTCTACCAGTGCACGGTCAAGGCAAGGAAACAGCTGGATGGAGACAGGGTAGGTAGCTGTGCACAGCTCCTTTACACATGCATTGCCTCCCTCCCTCCCTCCCTCCCTCCCTCCCTCCCTCCCTCCCTCCCTCCCTCCCTCCCTCCCTCTCTCTCTCTCTCTCTCCTCTCCCTCTCCCTTCCTCCCTCTCCAGCGTAAACCAGTCCAGCAGCTAACAGTGATTCCCAAACCGTACTACAAGCTGCTAGTGTTACTGGATGGTACGTGAGTGGGTGGGGTTATTGGGTGTGGTCAATAGTCTATCATCCCTCATACAGGTACTCTGATGATGTTGGACATGCACAAGTTAGAGGTGAGTGGGTGAGTGATTGAATGGTGTGTTACTATCAGTGCATTCTACTGACAACAGCTATCAGACAAGATCAATAAGGTACAGAGACTCTAATCTGTCTCTTCAGAGTCTTATCCTCCCTCTCTCTCTCTCTCTCTCCCTCTCTCTCTATCTCTCCCTCCCTTCCTCCCTCCCTCCCTCTCTCTCTCTCTCTCTCTCTCTCTCTCTCTTTCTCTCGTGTTCAGGTGTTGTGTTTCTGTACTAATGAGGGTCGTATCAAGGATCACTCCACCCCACCAGAGGTACTGAGAGAGCCTCCTAATGGTGTTACTCACCCATCTCTCTTCCATTAGGTCGTGGTAGCACCTCAGCGCAAGAAGCTCCTCTCTGTGTATATCGTCAGCAGTGATCGACTGCAGCATGTACGAGACCACCCCCTCGCTGATCAGGCTGTTGCTATGGTAACCATCTACCCATCATGTTGTCTTACCCCTTCTCTCTCTCTCTCTCCCTCTCTCTCTCCCTCTCTCTCTCTCTCTCTCCCTCTCTCTCTCCCTCTCTCTCTCTCTCTCTCTCTCTCTCTCTCTTGTAGGCTAAGGACGGTCCATGTGTATGTGTAGCTCTGTCAGGTGGGGCCCATAATGGTGACTACCGCTATATCATGGTTCATCTTGATGAAGGAGGAAGAGTGAGTGAATGACTGTTCAATTTCATGCTGGCTAACAATTGTAAATGCATCCCATTCTTGTCTATAGATCAATGATTTGTTATCATACGAGCCTAGTGCCTGTCCAATGGTTAGAAGAACTAACAAGGTAAATGAGACAACCTTGATGTATCTCCGTCTATCCCCTGTCTGTCTGTCTGTCTGTATGTATGTCTGTCTGTCTCATTTAGAATGAGTTTCTTATCAATGCTGGTGATTTTGGAGTAATAGCATCAATCACTGGAATGTCAAATGTAAGTCACGATACAGCTCATTGTGTCAACAGTGCTAGACATGTCACTTCCTATACACTACTTTCTTTCTCACCTTAGCATGTGTTACTGTGTTGTTCTCTCCCTCTCAGCGTCCTCCAGTAGCATGGGCTAACAGCCCTCCTACAGCTACTGCCTACGTGTTCCCATATGTTGTGGTGTGGTCCCTTGTCACGTCTAGTGTACTGGTGTATAGCCTCATGGATCAACGCTGTGTTCAGGAGATAACCTTCACTGTAAGTATGACAACACATGACTACAGTATAGGGTACTGAGGAATCCATAGCGCCGGCACCAATATAACATTTTGTTTGCTTTTGTCCTTTAAAAAGTGAAAGCATGCTCGATAAAGTTTCAAGCTCATAAGCATTTGTACAGTACACACAGTACTACTTCTGAGACGGTTGTTTGATGTCGTTTTCTTCATTTCTCTCTCTCTTCATCATTGTAGAACTGTCGTCATCTCAGTCAGTTCCAAGGCAAGGTGTACGCTGCTCTCGATAACTCGATATACATGCTGGTACCAGTACCACTAAAAGATCAGGTATGGATCACATGACACTGCTACTTATCACGTGACTGTCACATGATCAGGTTGATCAACTATTGGACAAGCACCTGGTAGAGGAAGCCATCATACTAGCAACAAGCACCTGGTAGAGGAAGCCATCATACTAGCAGAGACCATTGCTGCTGTAGACTCATCCACTAAACACACGACAAGAGCCGAACAGGTAATAATAACCCTTTCTCCACTAGAAATATGTGACTAATTTTCTCTCCTCATCACTACTTCTAGTTCATCGGCTCAATCAAGGAGAAGGCAGCCATGATAATGTTCTGTGCTGGCAAGTTCTCACAGGCTGAGGTGCTCTTTTATGAGAGCAACACCGACCCTCGCAAGGTGGGCATGTCTGATATGTCATGTGACAATATAGACCACACCCACAGGTCATAGGATTGTTTGAGGGTGTCTTACCACCGGGATCATCATATGAACGAGACACTGATATCACAGCTGAGCAGCTAGGTTAGTCTGTGACTATTGGTTTGATCATGTCTTGGTGTGCTCTCTCTCTCCCTCTCTCCCACTCTCTCTCTCTCCCACTCCCTCTCCCTCCCTCCCTCCCTCTCCCTCCCCCTCCCTCTCTCTCTCTCTCTCTCTCTCTCTCTCTCTCTCCCTCCGTCTCTCTCTAGCTAAACAAGACAAGATCTCGTTGAAAGAAGCTAAGAGGTTCCTCATCCGCTACATAGTGAGTTGTGTTGTGATGGTGACATCAACTTGAGTGTATCTTACTACACAGAAAGAAGTTCGTAGCACAGCAGCAGCCCTGGGAAGAAGAGAGGTACATATACCACTAGAACACAGTCTCAAGTCTGTCCTTCTCTTCACAGGATATCGACACAGCTCTCATCAAGCTACTGGCTGAGTCTCGCTCAAAATCTCTCGTCAATTATCTCAGTACTCATGAGCTTCACCTAGACCTGGACGACACTAGACAAGCATTGCAGCATAATAAGGTGACTATCACATGATAGTCACATGACAGTCACATGATCTTGTTCCACAGTGTTATCATGCTCTTGGGCTGCTGTTGTATCACACTGAGCAACCTGCTAGCGCCATCAAGATGTGGATACGGTAACCACACCTACCAGCACACCATCACTACTGTCACCATCTCCACAGGATATGTGATGGTGATATACAAGACGACATGTTCCCAGGCTTCGAGTTTATAGTAGACTTCCTCTGCAAGTAAGCTCCTAGTGCATTAAGCCATGATGAGTCTCTCTCCCTCTATCTCTATCTCTGTCTGTCTCTCTCTCCCTCTCTCTCTCCTTCCCGCTCTCTGTCTCTCTCCCTCTCCCTTCCTCTCTCTCTCTCTCTCTCTCTCTCTCTCTCTCTCTCTCTCTCTCTCTCTCTCTCTCTCTCTCCCTCTCTCTCTCTCTTCTCTCTCTTCCTCTCTCTCTCCTTCCCGCTCTCTGTCTCTCTTTCTCTCTCTTCTCTCTCTTCCTCTCTCTCATCTTGTTGTTCTCAGGTTATCTGATATTGAGCTGTTATTCCAGCATGCACGCTGGGCCCTGGACAGGAGAGAGGAAGAGGGTGTTCGTGTGTTCACAGGGCGTTCGTCACCCAGCAGCAGTGATCGTAGACTAGATCCTGCTAATGTATTGGAATACCTGTCTTCATACCCCATAGCAACCATGCTGTACCTCGAGTACCTCATCAACACAGAGAGGTCAAAGGTCAGCGACTAGTAAGTTTTCTTGCACACAGCTTTATTTTTGAATGTTAGGAGGAGTTTTTTCACACAAGACTTGCTTCAATGTATTTAGACGATCTGCTAGCTATCGATAAAGATGGCAATGCTGCAGAATACAGAGTTGCAAGGTGAGTGTGTATGACAGTACTGGCTCTACCAGTGATGTATTGTGTGTGTAGGAGGAGGCTAAAGGCATTTCTGGTAGACTCCACCCACTATAGAGCATCAGTATTACTGCACAGAGTACAGGACACAGCAATGTATCACGAGTGTGTTATACTGTATGGACGGGTGAGTGGGTGGGTGGGTGGGTGAGTGAGTGAGCAATATTATAATGGTTGTTATGGTCCACTAGATGGAGGAACATGAGAAGGCTCTGATGTTGTTGGTACATCAGTTACAGGATTATACTGGAGCTGAGCAATACTGTATGGAGAATTCTGTGGTGAGTGTGCATGAGAGCTGTGTCTCCCCTGCAGTGGGAGGCACAGTCTGTGAGCTACTAGCCTACATGGGCTCTAGGAGTTGCATTGCTAGACACAGTTACACTGCTTAGTGCACTGGTGTCCTGGCTCTACCAGTGACCCTCTGTGAGGCAGCTAGACACTGCTTAGTGTACAGGTGTCCTGGCTCTACCAGTGACCCTCTGTGAGGCAGCTAGACACTGCTTAGTGTACAGGTGTCCTGGCTCTACCAGTGACCCTCTGTGAGGCAGCTAGACACTGCTTAGTGTACAGGTGTCCTGGCTCTACCAGTGACCCTCTGTGAGGCAGCTAGACACTGCTTAGTGCACAGGTGTCCTGGCTCTACCAGTGACCCTCTGTGAGGCAGCTAGACACTGCTTAGTGCACAGGTGTCCTGGCTCTACCAGTGACCCTCTGTGAGGCAGCTAGACACTGCTTAGTGTACAGGTGTCCTGGCTCTACCAGTGACCTCTGTGAGGCAGCTAGACACTGCTTAGTGCACAGGTGTCCTGGCTCTACCAGTGACCCTCTGTGAGGCAGCTAGACACTGCTTAGTATACAGGTGTCCTGGTGACCCTCTGTGAGGCAGCTAGACACTGCTTAGTGTACAAGTGTCCTGGTGACCCTCTGTGAGGCAGCTAGACACAGTTACACTGCTTAGTGCACAGGTGTCCTGGCTCTACCAGCTAGTGACTGTGTAATGTCCATTGTAGGGTCGTAGTCGAGTGTATCGTCAGGGCTTACATCTAATGCTACTATCAGTGTTTCTAAGACCAGCTGACAGGTGAGTGAGACATGTACTGCTGTGAGCTACTGGCTGATGCTCTCTCTCTCTCTCAGCTCACATGAGCCTCTCATCACTCCGGCGCTACACCTCATCAACACACAAGGCGCTGAGTTTGATGCCGCTCAGGTGCTCCAGATGCTGCCATCACGATGGAACCTGAGCACAGTGAGGCAGTTCTTGATGCGCAGTATCCGCAACACTAACACAACTCACAAGACCAGTAGAATAGAACATAACCTAGCGAGAGGGGAGAACCTACAGGTGAGAGAGGGGTTGGTGAGTGGGTGGGTGAGTGAGTGGGTGAGTGATTGAGTGAGTAGGTGAGTGAGTGAGAAGTATGAGTGAGTGGGTGAGTGATCATGTGGGTGTATGAGTGCTGCTTATATCATCTGCACACCCAGACTAGAGTCAATCTCATCAGGCTCCAAGGTGATCCAGTGGTCATCAGTGACTCAAAGTAAGCTCTAGTAAATTACCACATATAGCTGAGTCACCTAGTGTATATTTATTTTGCTTAATAATAAAATTTTTGAACCTAAATGTCAAATTTTTAAACTAGCTTGTCAGCAAGATATATCCTCAAGCAGTGTTCCTCTCTCATCCTACAGGGTGTGCCCAGTGTGTCAGCTGCCATTCAATGATGCAGCGTTCGTGCGTTATCCTAACGGCACCATCACTCACTTGAGGTGTGGTCGCAATAAGACCATATGTCCTATCACTGGTACATGGTTTGGCGCCGATCACTAGTAGTCTGCTAACAACAGAGTGACTGACATATGTATACATAGCAATTTTTATCATGTTCAGAATGAGTTTAGTTTGTATTGTAATGTCATGCTAATGTAATACATTAGGATCACAGTTATCTCAGGATATGTACATTATGGGAACGATTATTAATACGTAAATAGGTTAGCCTCGTCTCCAGGCTCTCCAGAGGGTGTATGCAAGACTGTATGTGCTTGCAGTAATTTAATAATGTGATCAATGTATCGTGTGAGATGCAGAAGTAGTACCAATAGAGCAGATGTATCCCACTCTCTAGATGTTTGCTGAGTCCCAATGTGTAGTGATGAGTCATGACTCTCAACAGTCTTGCAATACAACCACTATGTGTAGTAGTGGAGTTACAACCAGTGGAGTGTCATGACAGAGTGTGCTCCACTAGCCTCCTACCTAGTCGCCATGACAGAGTGTGCTCCACTAGCCTCCTACCTAGTCGCCATGACAGAGTGTCCTCCACTAGCCTCCTACCTAGTCGCCATGACAACAGTGTGCTCCACTGCACTATAGCCTCCTACCTAGTCGCCATGACAGAGTGTGCTCCACTATAGCCTCCTACCTAGTCGCCATGACAACAGTGTGCTCCACTAGCCTCCTACCTAGTCGCCATGACAGAGTGTGCTCCACTAGCCTCCTACCTAGTCGCCATGACAGAGTGTCCTCCACTAGCCTCCTACCTAGTCGCCATGACAACAGTGTGCTCCACTGCACTATAGCCTCCTACCTAGTCGCCATGACAGAGTGTGCTCCACTATAGCCTCCTACCTAGTCGCCATGACAACAGTGTGCTCCACTAGCCTCCTACCTAGTCGCCATGACAGAGTGTGCTCCACTAGCCTCCTACCTAGTCGCCATGACAGAGTGTCCTCCACTAGCCTCCTACCTAGTCGCCATGACAACAGTGTGCTCCACTATAGCCTCCTACCTAGTCGAAACTTTCCGCACCAAGACACTGCTGCATGGCTAGTGCTTCACGTGTACGCTGATGAGACTGAGTAAGAGGTTCACAAATAAAAATAATGTGTTCACACAAAATGATTAAAAAGCTGCAGTAATATCTTACTAGCTAGACAGACGAGTATAGCGGTCCATATCATGTATCATTTTCCACCTTTCCCTGTCACAAAATAAGTGGTCAGGTTTCCCTTCCCCTTGACAAACACCTCTCCTCGCTTCTCAACATGGAAGCCATGATCTCTCAGAATGTTAGCTACTGGCTCCAGTACCTACAGTAGCACAAGACATTACACACAGTCAAATACAAAAATATTGTATATTTCAAACAAAATTTGATGTGAGTGATTTTGGTGACCTGTATTTTTCCAGGTTGTCCAGTGGAGTCCATTCTGCTCGATACGTTGACAGTGTTGCCCCAGATATCGTACTGAGGCTTACGGGCACCAATAACACCAGCCACTACTGGACCATTGTTGATGCCTATACAGTGCAGAGAGAAAGGGGAGGAGAAGAGAGAGAGAGAGAGAGAGAGAGAGAGAGGGGGAGGGAGGGAGGGAGGGAGGGAGGGAGGGAGGGAGGGAGGGGGGGAGAGAGAGAGAGTTAGTTGAGAAGGACTGGGTGATGTATCCCTACCAATTCTGAGCTGAAAGTTATTGAATGAGTGTTGGTTGATATTGTCCAATTTCTTCATGATCTCTACTGCGTATTTACACAACACAACTATGTTGTTGACAGACTTCTCACGCTTCTGGTAATGATGAGGATGATAGACAGTAAACTGACAGACACAGCTACACTCACTGTAGAGTTGAGACCAGTAGCTGCCATGTAGGTTGAACCAATGGTCTTGATCTTCTCTACTTTACTGAATTTGGGCTTGACAAGTAACTGGGAGGAGAGAGAGACGAGAGTTAGCAGGCTCAATTCAAGAATAATAACGGAGTATCACGCTCTAATAATTATTATTATTACGAGGAGGACACTCACTTCATCAAAATCTGCAATAATCTCATTGAGCAGGCGAAGGCATTCTCTTCCGTTATTAGTGATGTTGTCTTCCACATAGAAGTCCCAGAAGTTAGGAATGGACGCAAACATGACGCACACATCTTCATGTCCGTTAGAGTACAGCTCCTGTAGAATGAGAGGGTTGGGTAGCTCCACCCACCCATCATCAAGCCACACCTACCTGTGTGTTATCCTGGCCGTGCTTTAGGTAGTGATCAGCAACATGATCGGGCAATACATTAAGCATGAGTAGCTTGATAACCTCCTCCACTTCCACTAGCTCTTCTTGTTCGCGCTTAGCCTGTGAGTAAACAAGACATCAGCACTATAGTGTAGGATAAGTTAATGGAGTGCCTGGCTAAAATATTGTATGACTAAATATTCACTGAGCATTTATTGTAAAGTGGTGTCTAGGTGACACTGTACCTTTTCCTGCCATAGGAAAGCAGTCCTATGAGCCAAATCATTCTAAGAGAGAGAGAAAGAGTTACATAAAGATGTGTATGAAGTGAAACAGTATTCAAGAGCTTATTTTAGTTTTTGTGAATGGTAATAGATTTATTTCACAAAATCGTAGCTAGTACGAGTTCCTACGCTTGTGTATAACTGCTTATGAAATCCCTTGAACAATAGCAGTGTGTGTCACTCACATGTCTTCCTAGTAGTATTATAGCGATGAGCAGTGTGATGATATTCACGACAGCAAAATAACGCAGATTGAGGAACCAGTTACATTGCCAGCATATTCCATATATGGTCTTGTCATAGTTATCAAACAGGCACGGTCGTACTACCAGAATGATGACTATATAGACGATGGCTGCTACCAGAGTGATAGCACTCTTGAAGATCCAGTTGAACCGCACAAACATAGCTACTCCAATGATGGCGAGGTTAGCACTCAGAATGAAGTACTGTAGAAACAATGAGAGTGATCATGTGACCATCATGTGACTAGTTACCTGAGGTAGGTAGCACTCATTGATATCACCACTCCTCAGGTGGTTGATAGTAGTGGTCCATTGTACCCAGTTAGTGCAGTTACATTGATCCTGTAGTGAGAGGGACATTAGTAGTAGACAGAAACACATGTGTTAGACAACTGTGTGCAGAGTACCGTCGGGAGAAATTTTTCGCGAATTACAGGCTATTCACGAAAATATTATCTGCGAATGTCTTGTTTTTGTTAACAAAATAGGGCAATAGCGTCGATTCGCGAAAATATTATTTGCGAAATCCTCTATCTCGTGCATTTGCGAAAATTTTCTCCCGCGAAAATTTCCCACTATATGCTATGATGTCTACTATCTACCAATGTGTGTCTACTATCTACCAATGTGTGTCTACTATCTACCAATGTGTGTCTACTATCTACCAATGTGTGTCTACTATCTACCAATGTGTGTCTACTATCTACCAATGTGTGCCTACTATCTACCAATGTGTGCCTACTATCTACCAATGTGTGTCTACTATCTACCAATGTGTGCCTACTATCTACCAATGTGTGTCTACTATCTACCAATGTGTGTCTACTATCTACCAATGTGTGTCTACTATCTACCAATGTGTGTCTACTATCTACCAATGTGTGTCTACTATCTACCAATGTGTGTCTACTATCTACCAATGTGCGTCCACTATCTACCAATATGCGTCTACTATCTACCAATGCTGCTATCACACTAAACACAGTTTTGGAACAGAAGTGAAATCCGCTGTAGATGGGTGGGACAGTGATAAAACAGAATAAACGGTGATCGTAACCAGTATCCATAAGCAATCTGATGAAGGACAAACAGAGAGATGTGTGCTCACGGTATCATTGTTCCTTGTCTCTGGTAGTCCACAGTCAGCCATATTAACAAACGCAGCCGTCATGATGATGGCCACAGACAGGATTGTAGTGATGAGACGAGCAGGATAGGAGTTGACCAGTACTAGAGACACCTTCACTAAGATATTGTTAGCACAACCACCAATATGCTGTATGAAGAGAATATCACATGATCATCAGGTGACTATCACATGATCTAGCATACCCGGAGCAGATGTAGCGAGAAAAAGATGAGAGTTACTACAAAGAAGAGGAGACCAGACAGAAAAGTACCCAGCATAACAAACCCCCTGCAGCATGGAAGAGATAGAATGAGGTCATGTGGTTCATAGAGACAGGCACAGCTACCATAATAACTATAGACTAGATTAAGAACTACTGTGACCAGAGGTCAACGTAACAGTGACCAGAGGACTGAGGTCAACGCAACAGTGACCAGAGGACTGAGGTCAACGTAACAGTGACCAGAGGACTGAGGTCAACGCAACAGTGACCAGAGGACTGAGGTCAACGCAACAGTGACCAGAGGACTGAGGTCAACGTAACAGTGACCAGAGGACTGAGGTCAACGTAACAGTGACCAGAGGACTGAGGTCAACGCAACAGTGACCAGAGGACTGAGGTCAACGCAACAGTGACCAGAGGACTGAGGTCAACGCAACAGTGACCAGAGGACTGAGGTCAACGTAACGGTGACCAGAGGACTGAGGTCAACGCAACAGTGACCAGAGGACTGAGGTCAACGTAACAGTGACCAGAGGACTGAGGTCAACGTAACAGTGACCAGAAGAAGTAATTCCTATTGTCGTGTAGCACTGATCTCTAAGTACTTGCAAACCAGCTTTAGTCAGACGTCGTCCCAATCACTCGCATGTCATCAACTATTACCTTTTGAGAGTCAGTGCCTGAACCACATAGATAACTATGAATATAATTAACATCCCGGTGAGGTAGAAC
>OZ024791.1:717057-774594 GCA_964017065.1 Haliclona indistincta
GCACACACTATAGAGGGGTTAGGTTACTATACAGTAGCACACACTATAGAGGGTTAGGTTACTATACAGTAGCACACACTATAGAGGGGTTAGGTTACTATACAGTAGTCTGAAGGATGCGGTGAACACAGCAACTACATGCTTTTAGCATGGGGTAAGAGAGGGGCATTGCTGGAACAAGAAAACTGCTTTTCTCATAGATCACATGGTTATTTAGAACCTGTTTAGAGCATGCAATTCTCAGTTGTGAATTAGTGTTAGGAAATCGTAAATCGCTCTGCATTGCATGTAATTATTAGTATTATCATTGCCGATCGGCAATGCTATGTAGGGATTACTTCGAATTAAGATGGCGGCTACTTATGTGTAAAAATGAGTTTTCGCACATATTCTTTAAAATAGGTTTGTGAAGTATGGATTGAATCTATACACAAAGCCTCACCTTACTACAGGATGGCTTTGCACATGAAGCTCATGGAATGTCTCTAATCCTTTGTCTGACTTTTTGAGGTAGTTCTTCACCACTCCCCTCATAGTGGAGGGCAGCAGTGAGTGGATCAGTTGCTCCTGTAGACACACAAGATCACAAGGAGGGAGAGAGAGAGAGAGAGAGAGAGAGAGAGAGAGAGAGAGAGAGAGAGAGAGAGAGAGAGAGAGAGAGAGAGAGAGAGAGAGAGAGAGAGGGAGGGAGGGAGAGAGAGAGAGAGACAGAGAGAGAGAGAGAGAGAGAGAGAGAGAGAGAGAGAGAGAGAGAGAGAGAGAGAGAGAGAGAGAGAGAGAAGGAGCAAGTCTACCTTCTTTTGTTTCTGTTCTTCAGCCTGTGTCAATGATAAAGTATATTGCTGTGTTTCTGAGAATGCTTTGCGATGGGCTATATCTCCAAGATAGTTGTAGAATATCCCGACCATGTTGACGGCTGCTAACAGCAGAATATGTGCTATTGCCTGTACCAAGAAACATTCCATTCAACTTTGATGTCATCGTAAAGGATGCATCAACAAATGTTGGACATTTACCACGAGCCAAACACGGCTAAGCAAACAGCCTGACCAGCTAAACACATACCGAGTCTCTAACCTGTCTGAAGATGACAAGGGGTGCTATCTCTATGTGAAGAGTGATAGCTACCACGGCTGATATGATGATATGAGCCACACTCAGTAAGATACAAAGCAAGGTAGAGACTCTCAGAGAGAAGGGGATCATAGTGTAGGTGAGGAACACTATGAACATTGCATTATCAACACCATTAGAAGCCTAAAGGAGAGATTCAAGTGATAACGAGAGGGAGAGGAGAGAGGGGGAGAGAGAGGGAGGGAGATTGAGAGTATGAGTATGTGTGTGTGTGAGAGAGAGAGAGAGAGAGAGAGAGAGAGAGAGAGAGAGAGAGAGGAGAGTGAGAGTGTGTGTGTGAGAGAGAAGGTGGGTGAGTGAGTACAAGTAGCAGTGAATTAATACATGAATGAATGGGTAATTGCGAGTGAGTGGTGATTATTTGAGTCAAATGAGGTGAATAGTTGAGTGATTGAGTGGTAGCAAGGTCTGCCTGGGTACGTACCTGTGCATGTGGTGTGACAGCGAACTGTGTGTATAACATGGCGACTAGGACACCCCACGAGATGAATGAGTAGAGGTAGAGTCTCCGCCATGATATCTGATCGACAAAGATGACCACAGCTAGAATGACAAACAGGACAGCAGTCACGATCCAGATGAGCATCGGAGATAGAGCGCCATAGCGGACTACATTGGTGGTGTCCTGGAAAGGGAGGAGCTGATGAGAGAGGAGACAGAAGAGCTACTCACCCAAGCAAATGTGAGGTTAGCAGTACTGATACACTCGGTTAGTTCTTGTTCTGACGCTAGTGGTAACACGTTCAGCTGAGGGAGGAGGGAGAGTGAGCATGCAGTAAGCTGATGGGATGAACACACCTTCCCAGTTGATGCTGTAACGATGAGTCCAATGACAGCTAGTAGTGCCATTAGTATACATACTATCAGTAACAGGTACTGGTATTCTCGGTACACGCTTCTCTTGTACAGCTCCTCCAGTTTCTCGTTTTTAAAGGTCAGTTTAAGGAAGCGAAACATCAGCTGTGTTTTCCCGCCACCAGGTCTCCTGGTTTTGTGATTTTCAGCATTGTCGGTCTCCTGGACTGATATATGGCTCAATTCAATGTCTGTACTAGCAGCGGCCATCACAGAGAGCACACAGCAACACTTCCCTCTAGCAAGAATGGCGTCGATCGATCGTGCTCAAGCAAGGCGTGGCTACCGCCCAGCAAAATCACACCCAATTCCGTCACATCACCGTAAAACAGAGTTGTGCTCACGCTCATTTTCATAATATCACCGTAAAACATTGTTTTGCTCTTCTAAAAGTTCATTGGGTATTAGGACAGGTAGTGTGTATTTTAATATAAAAGCAGTGATGCCCCAAATAGTGCGGGGACCACCACTATACAATGGGAACTTGATTGGAGTGGTCCTGAATCGAGTATAGTTCTTGGCTTGATGCTGTTGAACAAGATGGGACAGCGATAGAGTGAATATAGACTCCACCTAAACAATGAGACAGATATCACGCACGCGCACACACACACACACACACACACACGCACACACACACACACAGCAGCTGTTAGTGTCACCTCAGAGCACTGGGGTCTCATATCACTGACGCCAACCCCCTCTACGGTAGCTATTACTGCGGTGATCAACTTGTTTCGCTGTAGGAAGGACAGAGAGCAATGATGTCAACTAGTAGTGATGTAACTCACTCTATCAGGCAAGGCGGGTAGTGAGCCCCAGACGTTCACAGCTGATCGAGGAATGCCTAGCTCCTCCTCTGTCTCTCTCAGAGCCGTCACAGTAGGTGAGCCATCACCTGGCTCAGCACGTCCGCCTGGAAAACTGTAACACAATCCACCCACCATCACTCATGTACTACTCACCTCACTTGGCCTCTATGCTGTCGGAGATCACGTGATCTCACAGTGAACACCACTTCAGGCTCCGCCTCTCCCACTAATATCGGCACCAACACGGCTGTCATCTTTCTCTCACCCATCCCACCATAGTCCAGTCCCTGGCAACGCCTGGCTAGCTCGTTTGACACCCTGTTACGGTTACTGTTCTCAAGAACGCGCATCCAACGAGTAGCCGCTGCAGCCATTTTGTTGTGGCCCCGCCTCACAACGAGATCGAGAGCGGAGCTCGAGCGAGCCGCGGCGCGCGGTCTCGTGATTGGAGGCGTGGCTCTTGCTGTACCGGTACGTACCGAGATCTGCACGAGCTTTTCTCCCAGGCCTGAAGGCTCTCACTGAGCGCTGTTCTAGTCTTACAGCAGGTGATATTAGTCATAAGTCACTATGGAGAAGCAACCACTGTTAAATGACGGAGCGACCAGTAATTATGGTGGAGGAGAAGGTGAGACAACGGAGACACCTCAACAGCTGACTAGGGGTGGCGGTGCATGGCTCTGCGATCGCGGTTGGTGACTCATTGAGTACTATTGCGAGAGAGCCTCCATCCAATCCCTCTTACAGCTGACCTAGCTACCGGTTCTTATCTTCCTCTCTGCAGGAGCACTGCCTAGTCAACCCATGGCGATGCCTAATGGTCCTCGTTCTGCTGACCCGCCCCCTCCTCCCTCTCTCCCTTCCGCTGATCTACTTGGTGATGTGAGTGTCCTAGGATATGAAGGGGTCACCTTTCAAGGAGGTGGGTGCATTAAATCATGGTGACATCACTGCTCTCCTTGTGGTGTGTAGGTGACTGTGTGCGTCCGCCCACTTATGACGAGGCAGTAAATCTTGACGCCGCACCTCCAACTGCCCCACCCCCTCCACCGTAAGCACACACTCATCGCGCACCTCACCCTCACTCCTCCCCCAGCCCCACCCATGTATCCAATGAGCAAGCTCGCGAGGCCCTCAGTGAACTAGCCTCTGACAACTTCTGCTGGGGCAGCAAAGCAGCTAGACAAATGACTATATCCTCTATTTCCTCATCCAGTGGTTTCCATGTAAGCTCTATGACTCCATTACATATAGTACATGTGTGTCTGCAGTACCAACTGGATACATTTACTGAGTCACGCAAGTCAGCATGGAAGTTTGAACCTTATATTGGTGAGATAATTTTTAGTGAAGTGACTTATTATTATCATAAACACATAAGTATTCTTGTTCAAAACAAAGCATGTTCTAAAAAGTAAAAACGTGCAGTCTATGGAGATATCAAAAACAGCATAACTATTCTGTATAAATAATCTTGTGAATAAAATAACAGTACATACATGTTCACGCAGCTAGTATAAACATTTTGCTCGGCATTTTTTCTCTTTCGACGTACAGGTCAGCCTATTGATGGTCCATTCAATGGGCCTGCTCCTTCCCCATGGAGTATTCCTGTGCAGCCGGAAACTATGTTTCGAAACCATCAGAAGAAGCTAGAGGTGCCCCACACCGCCTGCGTGAAGCCCTGCCATGATTGCTCTGGGTCTGGGAGACGATGCTGTCACAGTTGTCACGGCAACGGACGAGTGAGTATTAAAACACAACAGCTCTAGCCTTATAGTGCGTTTACACTAGCAACTTCAGAACTGTGCCAGACTGGTGTAGTTTTATTTTTAAAGGTTGATAGTAGTACAACAACTGGCACTTCCCAAGTACTAGCTACTCTATTAGTATCAAACTTTGAAAATAAAATTAAAGAAGTCTGGCTCGGTTCTAAAGTTGCTAGTGTAAACGCACTATTAGTCAAAATAGGATGCATGTAGAATGCATGTAGAATGCATGTTTAACATGTAGATTATACATGCAAACATTTAACTGTGCATTCCTCAAGGTACCATGTAACTGGTGCAATGGCAGTGGACATCAGACTCAAATTCATGCCGGCAATCATCACCATCACCATGATCACCATCACCACGGGCACCATCACCACGATCACCATCACCACAGCCATCGGACTCACGTTGATCTGGTGCTGTGTCATCATTGTGCTGGAGCTGGCAACAAGCTGTAAGCTACCTCATCACTGTGCTTGCTGATGATGATTGCCTTGTTCGCACAGGTGCTATGTGTGTGGTGGGTGTGGTCAAGTGAACTGCAACACATGTGATGCCCACTGTCAGTTACGATGCTTTATCCAACTAACAGTTGCTTGGTAACACAAAGCACTACTATGTAAAGAGATGTATTGCTATGCTGTTTGTAGGCGAGTGCATTCAAGTGACCACATAGTAGAGAGTGCAGCTTTGCCCAACAGCCTTATTCGCAGTGCTGGCGGTAAGATCACCTTTGAGGAGTCGAGAGTGCGGGTATGTTAGTGCCTCCTGTCATGACCCACTAGCTGCCTGCTCTCCTACAGGTACCTCCTGTCACCAACTATCCCAATCCGTCTGTCAATGATGGCTCTCGTAGACTGGTAGAGCAGCATGCAACTGCTTTCCCCAATGAACAAATACTTATGCAGGTAGAGTACCATCACTCATTCACCCTCCCACCTTCACGTCTCTCCCACACAGCGCCATAAGATCCGTGTGATCCCGATATCGGAAGTGGTGAGCGACTACAATGGTTCTCCATTCACCTACTGGGTCTACGGCACGACTAACACTGCCTATGCTCCTGACTACCCTCAGCAGTGCTGTTGTGGTTGCACCATACTGTAGCTACTGCTGACAACTGATAGCTGCTATGTAACACAGTCTTTGAAAGTGTGTTATCGAGAATAATATATTGCTGTTTTATAAATACAAAATAAAATCTGTTTACAGCAAGTCCAGGTCGACCTCTCGCAGGTTCCCACTGCCTCCTCTAACGCCATCACTGCTGGCAGCTTTCTCCCAATATCCAAAGTCAACCTCCTCTTCCTCTGAATCTGATGTAATGGCTACTCTAGTCTGTGATGTCATGGCGGTCTGTTTAGCTTTAATGTTTTCTAGAAACTTGTCAAAGTCTTCCTCTATCTCCTCTTGTTGTTGCTGACGAGGCTGTTGTACCCGCCCTGACTGTAACTGAAGACCACTAGTTCTCCTAGGACCACTGAGCTGCTGTCTGCTCTTCCTAGCTGCTTCTCTCTTGGCAGCATAGTACGCCTCTTCCTCTCTCCTCAGCGCCTCCTCTTCCAGCCTCAGCTGAGCGTCTCTCTCGTCGTCTTCTCTGCGCTGTGCTTCCTCCAGTATGCCTATTCTTCCCTCTCTGATGTGACGCGCCTCAGCATCAGTCACCAATGGCACCCGTGTCTCTTTCTCTCTTCGCTCGACGGTCAGCAAGTTCTCAAACTTGATGCTCTCCACTGCTTCTGTTCTGTACCTAGTGCGCTGGGGCTCATCTGCTCGATTGCCGAGACAACGGACAACAGCGCGCCAGCAACCTCCAGCAGCCATTATATGTGTTTGACAGACACGTGACATGACCACGCCCTTGCTGTGGTTGTCACGCCCCCTTTGACCCAGCGGGCAGCGGCCCACGCGCCCACTGGAACCAACATGCGCCCACTCTCATTTCATGCATTTTTACCGCCACTTCGCCCTGTAAGCTTCTTGTAAAACGGAGAGTGGTTTCTTCTACGGGATCTCGTGTTGTTGGTCGCCGAGGCTGTGCTGCGAGTGGCGTGAGCTCTGAGGGAGACGACCAGACGGTGAAGAACTGAGGGTAGAGTCACGTGACCATCATGGCGGTGGAGACATACGAAGTTTGCAAGATATGTTTCAACTCCACGAGCCATAAAGCCAATCCGACTCTCACCCTGGCTCCTAAAGTAGATAGTGACGGTACTCGCTCGTGCCCAGCCTGCAAACAGCAGTGGAACACACAGACTGTAGCCAGGGATCCGGAGACTCGGAAATGGGTTTCAATTCGCCCACGACCCAAGATCGATCCTAAGATAGACTATCAAATGTGTGTGAGTACTCAAAGAAAGTATCCATGTCAGAAAGGTCCATTAGGCTGTACGTACGCTCACAGCCGTGCTGAACTGATATTCTGGAACAAGACCAGACTGCAGCAACCTCGACCAGCCCCCAATCTAACCGGCCCCTACCAGTTCCAGCTGTGTAAGCACATACAAGGCAGCAAGGTCTGTCCGTACGGTCAGAGATGCACGTTTGCCCACAGCGAGGAGGAACTACAGCGATGGATTAATGAGCAGAGTGGAGTGACTAGTAATCCACCACCTAGTGTATCACCCACCGTGATGTCACAAGATGGCAGCTATTACTGTAAGATATGTAACGTACATTGCACCAGTCATCGACAACTAGAGGATCATAATAGTGGAGTGCGTCACCACCAGGCCATGGCTGCTATGGAGTACCAGTCTGTGAGACCACGCCCCTACAGAGTGCCTGTGAATGGGTTCAAAATGTGCAGTAGAGTGTTGTCAGGCCAACAGTGTTACTATAGTGACCGCTGTACATTTGCCCATTCTGAAGAAGAGCTGCGGCTGTGGAACAATGAGATACCTTATGTGAATACCGGATATGCACCGCCGAGGTATCAGGCCCCTATGGCTAATACCATGATGGCTGATTCAGCATGTGACCTGGACGAGTTTGAAAATGATTGGAATGGGAAGGACGAGACTGAGAGAGTGGATAATGACTTTGCCTTGGCACTGAGGATGCAGGTTATAAAGGACAACCAGGATGACCTGCCTGGATTAGAGGTGTGTTCTAGCAGCAGTGACTCAACACATTAGTGCATGAAGGTGTCCCAATCTTTGGTTGCCAATTAGCCTCAAACGTAGAGTTTTTATGAGCAGCTTGATCAGTAAAGGTGTTGTGATGGTATGAGCTGTCAACTAGCCCTATATTTAGAGTCAGCTATGACACAAGATCCAGACCCACATGTATTAGCTGCCTATCAATGATCCTATACTTACACCTTTATGATAACGAACATTGTGACTCGACTCAACTTGAGTGTAAAGTGCCATATGCTATGGGCATCTCATGTATGGCTATGTGTGTCCTGAAATGTGCTATAGTATGGTGTATTCAGGTAGCTGGGTGTATTCAAGTAGCCAGGTAGCTGGGTGACTTGCTGCCAAGTCCCCTGGGAGGGGTATTCCTGGTTAGTTTGCACTGCAGCCACCACAACACTGTCCTGTGGTCACAGAAGTGGTCAGCTGTTAAGTAGACGCTGGCCAGATGCTGAGCACTGCACAGTGGCCTGTACTGTGTTGCAGTGGCCTGCACAGTGTTGCTGGGGCCTGCACAGTGTTGCTGGGGGCTGCACAGCGTTTGCTGGGGCCTGCACAGTGTGGTAGGGGCCTGCACAGTGTTGCAGTGGCCTGCACAGTGTTGCAGTGGCCTGCACAGTGTTGCAGTGGCCTGCACAGTGTTGCAGTGGCCTGCACAGTGTTGCAGTGGCCTGCACAGTGTTGCAGTGGCCTGCACAGTGTTGCAGTGGCCTGTACTGTGTTGCAGTGGCCTGCACAGTGTTGCTGGGGCCTGTACTGTGTTGCAAGGGTCTGCACTGTGTTGCATGATATTGCCTGGGCCTGTTCTAGAGCATTCTGATAACTCATTAGTATCTCTGGAATTTGTTGCCTTGTACAATGTGTAGTAATGTTCTGTTACTGGTAAGCATAGCTTATCTGCTGTAGCAACAACACATTTTGTGTAAGCTGCATCACAACTATCTACTCATAAGCTCCAGGAGTCCTGCACAATGTTGCCACTGCTAGCAGCAGCTGCTATGATAGAATATGGTCATATATCTGCAGTACTGCCCCCTCAGCAGTTTGCTCTCTCTTTCTCTCTCATCAGGAGACCAGGGATCATGTGACTATCGTTGACATCAGCCGCACAGGGGAGACAGTGACCGTTGCTAGTAGCAACCAGACCAAGCTAGAGTGGGTCTACAAGGTGTCCACTACTGTAAGCTACACAGTACTCTTCTCGATCTCGTGTTACAATCACATGACTCCAGGCTCCCTGTCAGCTAGTATCAGTAGTGCTGTGTGACGTTTTGGCGGCTGACTTCACTCTCAGCGATATACAGCTGGTGACACATGGTGGTCACTCCCAGCCACTGATGAGTACCCGGGCTAGTATTGGGGAGGGGCTGCTACTAGACCACACCCTCAATCCACCTGATAAAGTGCTAGTAAAGGTTAGTGGCGTTGCTAGTCACATGTTCCTTCACTCAATGATCCAGGTCTCCCTCTCACCTCGGCCTGGGGTCCTAGGACAGCTGGTACTGTTTGATTTCTCATCTTTCTATCTCGTGCGATGCATCACAGTTCATGTGATCAGTGAGCAGGAAGACAGAATGATCAAGATGTCTGCCGATACTGTGAGAAAGCGACCAGAGAAAATGTAAGCACTCTTATGTGCATGCAAGTGAGCTAGGCTTGTACTGGGACCAAAGCACACTGGCTGTGTCTCGTTGCCCGGACACCAGCACATTGTACTTGCTTAGTGCACAGGCGTCCAGCAGCGCGTGACCTTGTCAAAGGGCTTTGATTTGTGTGAATGCAACCCTGAGTAATCTGTTCATCTCTTGTTAGTGACCTGTTCTGGGAGCAGCACTACACACTGATAGAATGGGGCTCTAGTATGTGTGGAGAGGAGTCAGATCGGTCACTGCCCGAGTACCCTCTCCCTGAGCAAGTGGAGACACTCATTGACAAGGGCAAGTATCAGAACGTAGAGACCAGAATCACCAAGGTATGATGTAACAGCCTAACGACAAGAGCTAAGATACTGGGAGGGCATCCAATCAAGAGTATTTTACACTTTAATGTAGACTAGATGACTGAATCAGAACTGATTTACTAGTCATACTGGTGTCTGGACTATTAACACACTTGTACTCTCCTCTCAGGAAAACTATCATCGGCGTATGCACAATCTACTGTATGTCGAGGAATACCAACAGAGAAAAGATTTGAGCAGGTTAGTTTAGAAATTTGGTGTTAGTAGTCATAAATTTGGTGTTAGTAGTCATAAATTTGGTGTTAGTAGTCATAAATTTGATGTTAGTCATAAATTTTGAGCCTGAACTGTCAAATTTTAGCATCAATGTGCCTGTTTTTGCACAGATATGACCTGTACGATATCGAAGTGATTCCCGAGCAGACCCTTCACCTGCCTACTGGAGAGATGGTGTCCTCTACTGATAGCTACTACGTCAAAGTGATGATGGAGGAGACATTGTTTGAAGGTGGTCGCTCTGTGCGGTAGGTACTCCTAGTCCAGTCCGCCTACTCTTTCCTTCTTCTCGTGTGTAGCGGTGGTGACCTCGCTATGCTTCGTCCAGCTCATCAGACCGTGGTACATGAGTGTGTGGTGGATCGTGTGACGCGAGACTGTGTCATACTGCGCATGAGTCCCACAACCAAGGATGCATGGTCAGTTAGAGCACTACACTCATCTTCACTTCTCCCTCCCGTTCTCTCTCTTCCTCTCTCTCTCTATCTCTCTCTCTCTCTCTCCCGTTCTCTCCCTCCCTCCCTCTCTCTCTCTCTCTCTCTCTCTCTCTCTCCTTTCTCTCCCTCCCATCCTCTCTCTTATCTCCAGCAAGTCTAGCCGTCACATCTGCTCCCTACGGTTCGTCCCCACTCGTGTTCCGATGCGGTCCATGCATCAAGCAGTGGATAATGTCCAGCTAGACACTGTATTCCCCAGCTCCTCCTCCTCCTCTGATGATGACACACCTCCAACACCTAGTAACATACAGCAATGCCTCCAGGAGCTGAGCCGTACAGAACTCAATGCAACCCAGCAGAAGGCCGTCAGGAGCATGCTGGACCCAGCCTGCCAGATAGTGAGGATTCAACCTTTTCTCTTTCCATTTCTCACGCTTCTCCTCTCTAGGTACCTTCTCTAGTGCTCGGACCATTTGGGTGTGGCAAGACTCGAACATTGTTTGAATGTGTGAAGCTGCTGATGTTTTATACTGACTCCACCCACCTCCTTATATGTACTCACTCTAACAGTGCAGCCGACCTGTACGTAGAGTATCTACACAAGCAATGGACGGGTGAGACAATCACTCAGATCCCTCTCACTCTCACTTTCATTCTCTCCCTTTTTCACTCACTCTCTCTCTCTCACACACACTCTCTCTCTCAGCTGTCAACAAGACCCGTGCTCCAATGTTACGATTATATTACACATTTCGTAATCTCAACACCATTAGCACCACAGTACGCCAATACTGCAGGTGAGTGAGTGTGACTGTGATTGTGTGACTATGTGATGGTGTGATGGTGTGACTGTGTGATGGTGTAGGGTTGTGGGTGATCGTATAGTGGATCCTCCTGTCCACGAGCTCCATCACTACAAGATAATCATCTCCACGCTCCACAATGTCCGCAAGCTATGGCTCACAGGTCTACAGACGGGCTTCTTCACTCACATATTCATAGACGAGGCCGCTCAGGTGCAGTCTTGCTCTCAGATCCTATCATGCACCTCTCTTTCATCTCTTGTAGGCGCTGGAGAGTGAAGCAGACATTGCCCTGTGTCTAGCTGATCATAGTACTAAGGTGATACTAGCAGGGGATCACATGCAGGTATGAGCTGGTGTGGGTGGGTGTGTCACACTCCTCCCACCAACCAAACAGATGGATCCACCTGTTTATTCTGAGATAGCCCGCAAGTATCGTCTCAACTTGTCTCTACTAGAGAGACTGTTTGATCATCCTGCTTACAACACAGGGGTTGCTGCTCAGTGCAAGACACTGCTAACAGAGAACCATCGGTCACACCACATGGTCAGTATTCAGGTACTACCATAGCTTGCTGTGTGATCCTCTGCATTAGATACTGGAGCTGCCCTCTAAGCTGTTCTATCAGAGCAAGCTGACCTGCAAGGCAGTGCTACCGAACGACGGCCCCACCCACATCCCTCCGCTGCAGTTCATAGGAGTGGACGGTAAAGAAGAGCAGAGTGAGGATTCACCATCATACTACAACTACATGGAGGCTATAGCCATTGTTGAACAGGTACTCTGCCTCTCTCTCTCTCTCTCTTACACTCACACACACTCACTCTCTACCTTCCTCTACACTCTCTCTTCTCTGTCTCTTCAATTTCTCTCTCTTGTACTCATCATTACTTCTTTACAGGTAGAGGAATTTGTAGGGAGCGGTCTAGTACCCGCCAGTGTGTGTGTGCTGGCTTACTACAAGCAACAGGTCCAGCTAATACGACAAGAACTGAAGCGGAAGAGACTTGGAGCGGTGAGTGATGGATAGTGTTAGTGAGGTGTCACACCAGCGCTCTCCCTCCCCCTCCCTCCCTCTCTCTCTCTCTCTCTCTCTCTTTCTCTCTTTCTCTCTTTCTCTCTCTCTCTCTCTCTTTCTCTCTCTCTCTCTCTCTCTCTCTCTCTCTCTCTCTCTCTCTCTTTCTCTCTCTCTCTCTCTCTCTCTCTCTCTCTCTCTCTCTCTCTCTCTCTCTCTCTCTCTCTCTCTCTCTCTCTCTCTCTCTCTCTCTCTCTCTCTCTCTCTCTCTGTCTCTCTCTCTCTCTCTCTCTCTCTCTCTCTCTCTCTCTCTCTCCCTCTCAGGTCAATGCAGTCAGAGTTGATGACGTGCAAGGGAAAGAGTACCGAGCACTGCTCATTTCCACCGTGAGAACATGTGCTAGTGACCCGGACGAGAGTGAAGAGGGATTCCTCTGCAATGTTAAGGTAACACACACACACACAACCTTAAGTCTGGTTTAACTCTCCCTCTCTCTCTCTCTCTCTCTCTCTCTCTCTCTCTCTCTCTCTCTCTCTCTCTCTCTCTCTCTCCTCTCTCTTTCTCTCTCTCCCTCTCTCTCTCCCTCTCCCCCCTCTCTCTCTCTCTCTCTCTCTCTCTCTCTCTCTCTCTCTCTCTCTCTCTCTCCCTCTCTCTCTCCCTCTCTCTCTTTAGCTCTTCAACACAGCTATCACCCGAGCCCGCCAATGGCTGGTGGTAGTGGGTGATCCTGTGACTCTCTGTACTGTGGGGTACAATAGCCCGTGCTGGGTGGAGCTGATACGCAAGTGTATCGACCAAGAGACCTTCCACTATCACTGCCCGAGCCAGTTTGAGCGATTCCTTGAGACCCGAGTGGTGACACGACTCGTGCTACAGCACCGCCATGGACAGCAGATGTCTAAAAACATTGCTCCCTCTCACTCGGCACAGACCTACTCCCTCCCTCCTCCTCCTGCACACACTAACACTCCTCCAACACTCTCTAATCCTCCATCTAGTGGTAATACCACGATAAAGTAAGCTATATCTTTCTTCTCTTTCATCATTCCTTGCTCTCTACAGCATCCCAGTTCAAGAGGTCACGACACAGATGTCAGGTATGACTCTTCAACAACAGCAGACACAGATAGTGCACTCCAGAGTGACAGCTGCTCTGCAATCAGCTGATAATGACATAGCAACAAGGATCACTGGTAACACACTCACTCACACACTCACCCACTTACTCACTCACTCACACACTCACTCACTCACTCACTCACTCATACATACACTCTCACTCACTCACTCACTCACTCACTCACTCACTCATACATACACTCTCACTCACTCACTCACTCACTCACTCACTCACTCACTCACTCACTCATACATACACTCTCACTCACTCACTCACTCACTCACTCACTCACTCACTCACTCACTCACTCACTCACTCACTCACTCATACATACACTCTCACTCACTCACTCACTCACTCACTCACTCACTCATACATACACTCTCACTCACTCACTCACTCACTCACTCACTCACTCACTCACTCACTCACTCATACATACACTCTCACTCACTCACTCACTCACTCACTCACTCACTCACTCACTCACTCACTCACTCACTCATACATACACTCTCACTCACTCACTCACTCACTCACTCACTCACTCACTCACTCATACATACACTCTCACTCACTCACTCACTCACTCACTCACTCACTCACTCACTCACTCACTCACTCACTCATACATACACTCTCATTCACTCACTTACTCACTCACTCACTCACTCACACATACACTCTCACTCACTCATGCACTCACTCACTCACTCACACATACACCCTCACTCACTCTCACTCACTCACTCACTCACACAGCCATCTCTAATACTGATTTGTTATTGTAGAGGAGATTGTTCGTATGGATCCAGCCGTGCTGAGTGAGTTCATTAGTCGAGATGACTTTGTGTCACGAGTTAGACGGTTTGAGAGTACCCTCTCAAGGTACAGCACACATCAGTAATGGCTCCCTCTAACATGTGTGTGTGTAGTGTCTGTCGTCAGCTGTTTACAGGGAGACAAGACATTGCTTTTAGCATTGTTTATTACACATTTTATTGATTTTTCAAAAAGCTACTTGCTACATATTATACAACACAAATTTCCTCTCAAAACATGTTATACTCTCTCTCCCTCCCTCCCTCTCCCTCCCTCCCTCCCTCCCTCCCTCCCTCCCTCCCTCCCTCCCTCCCTCCCTCCCTCCCTCCCTCCCTCCCTCCTCTCTCTCTCTCTCTCTCTCTCTCTCTCTCTCCCTCCCTCTCTCCCTCTCTCCCTCTCTCCTCCCTCCCTCTCTCCCTCCCTCTCTCTCTCTCTCTCTCCCTCCCTCCCTCCCTCTCTCTCTCTCTCTCTCTCTCTTCAGAGCTACAGCTCCTGCTCCACCCACAGCTATCCCACAGATGCCTCCTCCTACTACTGCACCAGTTCCACAGGTCTCAATGCCTCAGCCCATGAGGATGCCTCAGCCGGCTAGTCTATCACAAGTAGCTCCTCCTCCCTCCCACCCTCATCTCCGGCACCAGACTGTTAGCCAGGTGTCCAATGCTAGCCTCAGTATGGCTGACATGATCAGTGAGTGACAGAGAGAAGGAGGAGGGCCTATGTGAGCTATCCTCTCCTTGGTGTAGGTGACCTGCCGGTGTTTCTCACACAGCAGCTAGAGGCTCTCACTGTGCACAATAGATACTGTGATGGCTGTCTGGTACAGCCAGCTCTACCAATACAAGCTGCTACCCTCCTCCATCAGCAGAAGAGCTTGTTAGAACACCAGATGAGACTGATGAACCAGCAGATACTGAAATATCGGGTACGAGACGTGTGGGTGTGTGTGTGTGATGCTGTGCTATTGATGTAGGAGTATGCTAAGATAATGGCGACTGCAGTCCAGCAATCCAATATGATGATGGGTCGTCATCCAATGGCTATGCCTCATGCCCATATCCAGCCTCATGCCCATACCCAGCCTCAGGTCCACCCAGGTACCACTATATCACCTGCTCACACACTCACACTGCTCATGCCTTCTCTGTAGCAGCTGCTCCCAGACCGCACGTCATGCTGCCACAGGTTAGTGTTATTGTAGCCTTGTGGAAAGTAGAACAGACAGCAAACAATATTCGAAGCACTGTAGTTGTCTAGTCTGGTCTATTTCGCACTATTTGGCGTGTAATGCTAGATTCTCTCTCCACTACAGCAGCAACAGCCATCATTGCCTAGGACCCAGCTGATATCTCCTCTGAGCAACCCACCCAACAGTCTCTCCCAGTACTCCACCATGGATCAAGCCTCCTACAGACAGCAGCCAGTACCCGCTGCCAGCTATAGAGGCAATGACAGAGTGACTAGCTACTCACAGCCCACTACTGCTGGTCAACAAGACCTTGTGTATATGAGCGACGAGGAACTATAGCAAACCACACCCCTGAACACACCTCCAATACTTACAATGCATTTATATTATTCTTTGTATTCGTTCATTATAAAATGTTATTGTGTATACTATTGATGCATAGATTTGTGTGGATCATATATATATCTCTTGAAGTTCAAAAGTATCTGTATTGGTTTGTGATCTACGTCATCTGGCATTGCTATGAGGAGGGACAGAGATGAATCACTCCCTTACACACCGCTCACTAACCTGTTGCTCCCTTGCCTTTCTTCCTAGTGAGCTGTTCTTGTGTGTGTGGTAGCACACCGTCTGAAGGAATGAGATGGAGCACGGCAACATATCGATCGACCAGCACTCACCTGTAATACTCACTCTGAACTTGCCGGCAGTTCCAAAGCTACCATCAATCCTACCCTCCTCACCTTTGACAAAATAGACGAAGATATCGAGTGTGTCGAAAGTTACCTGTTGACAGCCGTACAGTGAGTCCAATGAATGCGTCTAGTTTGGTTTGCTTCTTGAACAACCCTCGTCCAATGATGGTGTTAGCATCTTGCAGCTGAATAGACAATGTGGTCACAGGCACACACTCAACTTTCACACTCTCACCCTTCACACAGGCACACACTCACCCTCTCCACAGGCACACTCACCCTCTCCACAGGCACACACTCACCCTCTCCACAGGCACACACTCACCCTTCACAAAGGCACACACTCACCCTTTCCACAGTCCCTTCTCGGTGCTTTAGTTTGAAAATCTTTAACTTTGGAAGAAAATTCTTTTCATAATCCTAAACAAGCATATGGTGGAATAACAAATTGAAATTTAACTACCATGAAATTAGATGTATTACAATGTATATTCACTGCACTAGTATAGTCACCTTGTCAGTGATTGGGAGTACCATTGTACCGTGGAGAGCTATTCTACACATGTGACTGAGAGAGAGAGGAAGAGAGAGAGAGAGAGAGTGAGTGAGTGAGTGAGTAAGTGAGTGAGTGATTATGAAATGATGACACACCTGAAGGCATCAGCATCCAGTCTTGATCCAATGACAATGCAGTTATGAGGGCAAATGACAGGTCGCTCAAACTCTAGTAATACATACTGATTAGTAGTAGCCTGTAGTATAAGATAGTACAATACTGATTAGTAGTAGCCTGCAGTATAAGATAGTACAATACTGATTAGTAGTAGCCTGCAGTATAAGATAGTACAATACTAATCGTATTAGCCTGCAGTACAATACTAATCGTAGTAGCCTGCAGTATAAGATAGTACAATACTAATCGTAGTAGCCTGCAGTATAAGATAGTACAATACTAATCATAGTAGCCTGCAGTATAAGATAGTACAATACTAATCATAGTAGCCTGCAGTATAAGATAGTACAATACTAATCATAGTAGCCTGCAGTATAAGATAGTACAATACTAATCATAGTAGCCTGCAGTATAAGATAGTACAATACTAATCATAGTAGCCTGCAGTATAAGATAGTACAATACTAATCATAGTAGCCTGCAGTATAAGATAGTACAATACTAATCGTAGTAGCCTGCAGTATAAGATAGTACAATACTAGCCTGCTGAATCCTATAAACCATTGACTAGGCTAGCTATGTTGTCCAATAGTGTGCACGTACTGATGTAGTGTCCGCCAGCATGTCTTGATAATTATAGTCACAGCTGAGATCAAATGAAGCCAGGTCACTGGGAGGGACATCACTGGCGAAGAATGTACTCTTGGCCATGAGTGTTTCATGACCCACAGTGACTAGTGACAGAATGATAGATGAACAGGAGGTGAGGTGGGTGTGGTACCGTGTAGCTTAGCCCCTGTCTTGGACTCCATCTTGTGATAGTGTACCTTCCATGCTCTGAAGACGCCAGCTAACCACAGAGCTCATCACAGCAATGAAGTGCACTCACCCACTCACCATGTATAGCCGTCAGGTGACCGGGAGAGCAGACCAGACATCGCTCAACTTGTTTAGCGTCAAAGTGAGTGACACACAGACCCACACGATCACCCTAACAGAGCTATATCACTCAGCATCACATGATTGCTCCTCTAACCTGTACTGCTTGGTCTACTGGCTGACGGAACATCTGCATTGACTTGATCTTCCTAGTCACCTTCAAAAATGGTATCTCGACAACCTACACAGTGTGATAAGTGAGGGAGAGGGAGAGGGTGTGACTAACATCACTGACAGCCACTCTTCCATTCAGTACAGTGCCAGTCATGACAGTGCCCTGACCACGTATCGGGAAACAGTGATCCACAGAGAACACGAAGGGACCATCAGGTGAACGATGAGGGACAAACACACGCTCACTCAATGCCTGGAACGATAAGAGGTTACTAGCTGTGCATAGCAACATCCTATAGGCTACTAGCTACATAGCAACATTACTATAGGTTAATAGCTACATAGCAACATCACTATAGGCTACTAGCTACATAGCAACAACACTATAGGCTACTAGCTACATAGCAACATCACTATAGGCTACTAGCTACATAGCAACATCACTATAGGCTACTAGCTACATAGCAACAACACTATAGGCTACTAGCTACATAGCAACATCACTATAGGCTACTAGCTACATAGCAACAACAATGTAGGCTACATAGCAACAGGCTACTAGCTACATAGCAACATTACTATAGGCTACTAGCTACATAGCAACAACACTATAGGCTACTAGCTACATAGCAACAACAATGTAGGCTACATAGCAACAGGCTACTAGCTACATAGCAACAACACTATAATTATAGAGCAACATCACCATAGGCTACTAGCTAGATCACTATAATGTTACTTGAGTACTAGCAGGATAGTAGCATACCTGAATCAGCTTATCCACTCCAATAGGTACTAGTGATGGACCAGCCTACAGTGAGAGGTGCTATCATTATTGTTTATAGTAAAACATGAAAATAACCAAATTTGGTTAGTTAGTGATAACAGCTAGGTCACAGCTATGTTCCAAGTTATGTGGCTATGTTTAGACAGTGCTGCCAATGCAGGTACACCTTGGCTTCTGAGCCTCCATACAACAAAGCTTGAAGGTTCTAGGAAATACAAATTACTGCTAGGGCAAGCATGAACCCATATGATAGCAGTAGAGTGCTGTCATATATTGATCCACCAACACTATCAGACAACAGTTTCCAGTACAGACAATAACCACTGCATGAGGACAGTTCCTGTCACTATATTAGCAGACAACACACACAAGGCGACATGCACTGTAGCTCTGCATCGCCTAAACCATGCATACCTCAGGACCACCTGGTCTAGCTGCTACTGGCACTATGAGGGCATCAGCATAACGAGTGGTGGAGAGAGTCTTAGTTATCCTACGAGAGACCTAGGGGGGAGGGAGGGAGGGAGGGAGGGAGGGAGGGAGGGAGGGAGGGAGGGAGGGAGGGAGGGAGAGAGAGGGAGAGGGAGGGAGAGAGAGAGAGAGAGGGAGAGGGAGGGAGGGAGATAGAGTAGTACTCAGTTGTGACAGGTATCCATCACCTTAGCAATGAGTGAATCTCTCTTGTCCTCGTCCAATAGATCAATCTTGTTAAGGACCACTATCATATGTGGGCACGTCACCTCACCAATAACCAAACACTATCAGTACACAGTAATAACAACAACATTGTAGCAGCGCCATCATGTGTGTGTGTGAGTACCTCTGCTGTTTGTGTCTGTATTCCCTTGGTAGCATCTATCACTAACAACATGAGGTCAATTATCTGAGCACCTAATGAAGAGAGATCGAGTGTGTGTGTGTTGTGGAAGCACTAGGTTACCTCCTATAATGGTTCGTATCAGTGAGGCGTGTCCTGGGCAGTCCACCAGAGTGAATTGAACATTCTTGTAAGGTGTTTCTGATCATGGTAAGTGCAGTGAGGGCATGCTGTCAGCTAGCTGTCCCACCTGATAGCTGTGCTGGAGCTGGAACAGTGAATGATGAGAACCCAAGGTCCAGGGTGATACCTCTCTCTCTGCTCTGAGGGTTCTTGTCAAAGGCAGCAGTGGATGATATGGTGCTGACTGCCTTTGCTGCCATGAGGAGTAACAACATGTATTATACTAGCTGCTGACAGTAATGATGGTGCAGGCTCACCTAGTGCAGTCTTACCACTATCAATATGACCCAGGACACCAACATTGAAATTGAGAGTTGTTGCAATGCTGGATGCGGCCATGTTGAATACGGATATTGTCGTGAATGTCCGTACATTCCCCACCTTTGTCGAGCGTGGCTGATCGGGTGTGCTAGCTGTGTTCAGTGCACGTCGTTATGGTGGACAGACTAGGTGAGTGGGGGGTAGCTCGTGTCATGGCGTCTGCATGCTCCATTAGAGAACAGTATACTGAGCTGCTGGAGCGTGACTAGCCACGCCCCGTGCTGAGTTCCTTTCTTATTCCTCTTACCATGTCTTTAGTGCATAGCGAGGCCAATGGCAGGCGTATCACCATCGTAGAACAGTGCTTTGGAACTAGTGGGCAGGTGAGTGGTGGTGGTGTGATATAGTGTAGTGGTATACAGTGCTGTAGCCTCTAGTGGCTCCTGGCAGAGTGCTGGTGGGTGAAGGTGTGCTCACCAAGATGTGCCGTAAGAAGACCAAACCACGTCAGGTGAGCGAGTCATGGTGCCACCACTGTGTTTACTGCCCTCTTCCTCCTCTGCAGTTCTTCCTATTCAATGATATTCTAGTATATGGTAACATAGTTATGGACAAAAGAAAGGTACCACAGTAGCTATCTAGGGTCAGCCAGCATGTTGAGCTATCCTCTACAGTACAGCAAGCAGCACATACTAGCACTAGAGGACGTTAAACTACAATCACTAGAAAATGACGGCAGTGAGTAACACTATCTCTCACTTACTCAATCGCTCAAGCATACACCCACGACCCACCCCCTCACTCTCACTCACCCACTTGCTCACTCACTCTCTCTCACCCCTCACTCGGTCACTCTCTTTACGGTATGTTACTTCACTCAGCATTAAAGAATGGATGGCAGATCATCTCACCAAAGAAATCATTTGCTGTGTTCGCAGCAACACCGACTGAAAAAGCGGAATGGATGGCTCATATTAACAAGTGTATAGCTGACTTGCTAGCTAGAAGTATGTCGCTCTCTTGCTCACTCACTCACTCACTCACTCACTCGTTTCTCAATGCTTTGTGTGTGTAG
The DNA here is from genome assembly GCA_964017065.1 of Haliclona indistincta. Lineage (NCBI taxonomy): Eukaryota > Metazoa > Porifera > Demospongiae > Haplosclerida > Chalinidae > Haliclona > Haliclona indistincta. The sequence continues at coordinate 737,942 of OZ024791.1, forward strand.
GTAACAAGAAGCCAGCTACAGAACATGCAGCAGTGTGGGTGCCGGATAGTGAGGCTCAAACATGTATGCATTGTCTACGGACCAAGTTTACTCCCATTAACAGGCGTGTGAGTATGTGTGTGTGATGTGTGGGCATCATGTGGTGTGTAATCGCCATGTTCTCCATGTTGTTCAGCATCATTGTCGAAAGTGTGGCGCTGTAGTGTGCGGTACATGTTCCAACAGGAAGTTCCTCCTGCCCTATCAGTCAGCCAAACCACTGAGAGTGTGTATATCGTGTTATGAAGCACTCACAGCTGGTCACGGTGACACTGAACCGTAAGTATAGCTAGATATTGCTGGCTGACTGGTTCATGTTGTGTGTCACAGGTTGGGTACTGGGGCAATGATGAGCGATGATGACGCAATGGATAATGAGGTAATTAAACTATTTATTATGTTACATGTACAAATGTATTTTGCTCAAGTTATTGTGAGAGCAATGTCATGTTATTGTCAATACTACAGGAGGAGGACGAGGTAGAGAGTGGTCCCCCTCAGCCACAGCCACGATACGGCTCATCAGATGAAGAAGACGATCAGGATGAGGTGGACGCCTCGTCGCTGGAGGTACGGAAATTGAATTTAGCAAATTTTGTTGATAAGCAGCAAGTTCCATACATAACATATCAATGGTTGTTTCGTAATTAAGTCAAATGTTTTCGTATTTCTATGTGTGCATAACTGTGCTCAAATCCACAGTGATGTTGTTGAATGAGATGCATAATCAAGCAGTGCATACTGACATGATAAGTAGTTGTAACACATTGAATTTACAGTTTCACAAACATAATCTGCATAAAGGAAGTATTGTATAGAGAGCAGTTCCTCCTGGCCTGCTGTCCTTTCATTGTTTTTCTCTCCCCACTCTCCCCCTCTCTCCCTCTCTCTCTCTCTCTCCCTCTCTCTCTCTCCCTCTCTCTCTCCCTCTCCCTCTCTCTCTCTCTCTCTCTCTCCCTCTCCTCTAGCATCGTCCAGTATTCTATGAGGCACCATCGGAGCAGCACCAGACCACCGGGCATTCTTGAAGACAGTGTGATTCAGTCTATTATAATACTTGTGTTGTTTGTGACCCCTTGTTGTTGCCAGTCAGTGTTAGGTTTGTGAAATTTTATTTAAAGTTGAATCCGAAGTTCGGTAGTGTCGTGTACACGCGCGCACACCCTCTAGTCTCGCGCGCTCGAATCTAGTGCCCGCAAGCACGTGTTGCTGCATGGTTGCAGTGCGTCAGTTTTCAACTTCTGAAGAGCGACGATGGAAGAGGTTCTTGAATCTAGCTATGAGGAGAAAGAAGAGCAGTCTATTTCAGCATGGAACTTTACGATATCACCGAAATGGCTCCCGCTTCGTTTGTGGGAACCATTCGTAGTTGCAACAACAGTGATTTCCACTACACTCGTGACATACCAGGCCTCATTCGATGCTGAGAGTATCTGGCTAATGCTTCTGGCTATGACAATGGACATCGTGTATATTGTAGCGATGGTACTGCAGTTCTTTACTGGATACACGAGGAAAGGAATCTTGGTGACAAACCGTCGCAAGATTGCACTGCATTACTTGAAGACTACTCTCATTCCTGATGTCTTATCTGTTATACCGTTGGAACTGTTTGCTATAGTTGCTGGCGACAACATCCTCTACTCGGCTGTTTTATTGAAGCTCAACAGGCTACTGCGATGCTACAGACCAATACTGTACTGCTGTGAGTCCCTGCAGCCTGCCTGCATGCATGTCTGAACTGACTCCTTTTCTTCATGTTAGATGAGCATGAACAGCATGTCACCAATCACACTAACCTGTATAGAGCAGTTCGATATACCTACCTGGTTTGGGTCAGCTTTCATATACAGGCTTGTGCATGGTTTGCACTAGTCTGCGATAACGCAGCCGTCACTAACCCTCGCTGCAGGACTAATAGCTGGGCTAATACTCCCTCTGTGATATTCATTGGTAAGACCAGACCACAACATGTCACCATAATGTATTGATCCGCTCTGCAGACATCAATATGGCTACTGGTCCAGTGTTTAGTAAGTACATAGTATCATTGTACTGGGCCGTAACCACCAGCACTACCGTTGGGTAAGACCATAGTTACACAACAACTGAGCTGATACGCATAATCATCATAGTTAGTATACTATGTACTAGCAAGGACAAAAATCTGTAAAATTTTAAAATGTTCTTCACCTGTTTTGGAAATCCATACATGTACATATAGTTTCCATGGATTTCACACTGTGAGTTTAGATTTTAGTTTACTTTGGTAGCCTTACTATCAGATTTACCAGATGAACAAATATCATTCTTGTTTCTAGGTATGGTGATATCCGTCCGCTACTAGTGTCTGAGCAATGGTTCTCTGTAGTAACCATGGTGTGGGGAGTGGTGCTGTTTGGTTATGTGCTGGGAGGACTAGGGTCTGCACTGACTAACACTGACACCCAACGAGCACGTTTCATCCATCATCTAAACATTGTCAAGAATCATCTGGTCAGCACTACCTGTAGGTGGCTGCATTCATTCATTGCTCCATGTTTGCAGCAAGAAGCTGGTATTAGCAAAGAATTGAAGGATAAAGTGATCAACTACTATTCTTACTTGGTTAGCAATAAAACAGTATAGTGAGCTTGTGAGCTATTTTTGTTATTTTCTAGTGGTTACGTAACAAAGGAAAAAGTGGAGAGGAGTATTTAAGCGAGTTACCGAAATCGCTTCAAACAGAAATATCTTTAGAGAACTACCAAACCTTGCTGCTGAAGGTAACCTGACTATAGCTCTCCTGCTCACTCACTCACAATTCACCCAATTGCTCACCACATGCAGTCTGAGCTGTTTCAAGACCTACCTAGTGCTTGCCTGCTCATGCTATCTACTGTAGTCCATCGTGTACTGTATCTACCACGGCAAGTGATAGTGAACAGAGGAGATATTGAAGACAACATGTTCATCATACAGAATGGACTGGTGGAGGTCAGTACAGTAGATGCATCATAACTGTCTGTCTGTCTGTCTGTCTGTCTGTCTGTCTGTCTCACTCTGTCTGTCGTCCGTCCATCCATCTGTCTGTCTAGGTACTCAATGATGATGATGACGTGATTGCTGAACTAGGAGATGGAGACGTGTTTGGAGAGGTAAAATATCCATATCAAAAACATACAACCATCCTGTGTACCTGCAGGTTAACCTGGTGTGTGATATAGCTGCTCGAGTGATGGTGAGAGCTAGGACACATTGTGATGTGTTGCAACTAAGTAGGAGTGATGTGGCTAAAATACTGGAGGACTACCCATCAGGTACTGACAGGTACTGCAGTACATGATACTGCTGTTTCGTACCTAGTTGTATCCAAGCTGAAGAGTGATATCACCATGAGATGTGACAATGCATCAGAGAATCATGTTAAACTGAATACAGATCAGCCAGAGACTGAATCAAGTGATGTATCACCATCAATTGCAATAGACCAGTGAGTGACAATAATAGGAATCTTGCATGTTATTTTTTCTCCAGGTTCAAAAAGCTATGGGAAAGAACACAAGTGTTGCCAGAGTCTATGTTCACAGTTGTGTGGGACTTGATCCTAACACTGACCATACTCACTGCAGTATGGTTAATATCATTTCAAGCTAGTTTCTCTAACTTTGACCCTTCCCTTGGATACTCATATGTCCCAATGGGTGGATTATGGTACACACTCACCTACACCATGGATATAATCTTCATCACTGACATCGTGGTCTCACTAAAGAAAGCTATTCAGACACCTTATGGTGAATAATCTACTCCACTTGCTTGCTCGCTCACTCACTCATCGCTCACTTACTCACTCATTGCTCACTTACTATCTCTCTCTCTCTCTCTCTCTCTCTCTCTCTCTCTCTCTCTCTCTCTCTCTCTCTCGATCTCTCTCTCTCTCTCTCTCTCTCTCTAGGACATGTTACTGACCCAAGGCTCACCGCTCTGGCCTATATCAAATCTCTCACATTCATCATCGATGTACTGGCTGTCCTACCGATGGAAACTGCAGCATCAATAATTTCCGACAGAAAGCTGGACCATGCTATTACATTAAAAATTAACCGCTTACTGAAATTCTGGAAGGTGGGTACTATTTCAATAATTCCCATCCAATTTTGTTTTTTTTTCCAGATTATTATAATGTTCAGTCGATTGGAAGGATCTCTCAACTACTCTATCGTCAGAATAAGAGCAGTCAAGTTCACGATCTACATACTAACATTGATCCATATAGCCGCATGTGGCTGGTTCACTATTAGCTGCCACACCAATGGAGTGTAAGCCATCCACACGCTGAGTGACTGAAGTATGAACTGTGTTCAGTTGCAGAGGCTGGGCAGCTCACCTGTCTATCAATACTATCATCACCACTGCTATCCATGACTATATCTTATCACTCTACTGGTCAGTTGCTACTACTACTACAGTCGGCTATGGTGACATAACCCCGGTCAACGAGCTAGAGAGAGTGTTTGCCCTAGTGGTAATGGTGGCTGGGACTTTGCTGTACGGGTATGTACTGGGATCAGTAGCTGCTACCATCACTAATATCCACCTACCACGGTTCGTTCATGACGAGTCGTCACTCTCTTGTTATTGTTCTGTATCAGAGTGATATTTCAGGAGAGGATGCAGGTTGTGCATCAGTTGATGTCTGATAATAATCTTAACGGTTACTCAGAGCGAGTGAATAGCTTCTTCTCGCTACTCTGGAGACAAACCAGGTTAGTGTAATGCAAGCTCTCTCTCTCTTCCTTTCGTTGCTGTGTAGAGGCGAAGCACTCCCTGGGGAAGTAAGGTTATTCGCTGATCTCCCTCACTCTCTGCAAGAGGCTATCAGTATGGAGGAGTGCTCTAGTCTGCTTGACACCATACCATTCTTCAAGCATGCTGACAGTGCCTTCATATGCCAGCTATCTCTCACGACAGAGTCGTACCTGTTTGCTCCAGGGGACTTCATCATGTACCAAGGTGACATGAGTAGAGAGATGTACTGTGTCAAACGAGGCTATGTTGAAGTAAGCTACGCTTCAGTGAAGTATATGGTAAGCTGTTACTGATTACAGGTCCTCTCTGAAGATCTCAGGAGGGTGGTGAATATTATCAAGCCGGGAGGATATTTTGGTGAAGTGAGTATGCTTGCAGTATTGAGGATATGATAATGACATAGTACCATAGGTAGGGTTCCTGTTCATTGCTAAACGGACAGCATCAGTACGTGCTGCTAGTCACTGCGAGCTGATGATGGTGTCACGGCACCACCTGGATCATGTACTGGAGTCCTTCCCTCTCATGAAAAGGTACACACATTGAGGCATAGTGACAGTACATTACTGTTCTGTAGTGAATTTCAGAGTTTGTCTAGCAACCAGGACTATTACCAGCTAGCTAGTGAAGCTGCTGAGGAGGCTAGCAGGCTAGCTATGGCGGCTCGACCTCTCACTACCCCTAGTGTTACTAGTGCTCTGTCAGTAGCAATGACTCCACCCCTCTCGATCATCACACAATCATCACTAGCTAGCTGTATAGCATCAACCGCTGATAGCAAGGAGCTACAGAGTAAAGTATCCTGCCCTAGCAGTCTTCAGTACAGATCAACGGACACAGTCACTGTGAAATACAATAGAACTGAAGACAGCATGATGATGGGGAGAGAGGGAGTGATAGAAGATGGTGACAATGAGTCTACAGGTGAGAGAGACACACTGTAGCAGTCATGGTCACATTATGTAGGATTGAGGACTAGGAAACAGTATGCTACATGTACCTCGATGGTTGATGATATAGGTGACAGTACAGATACACAGATACAGTAAGCACACACACACACACACACACATATTGATACAGTGTATTCCACACTCACTATAGTCACCAGCATGAGTCACGATGGACTGCACTGACTAGCACCTTAAACAGGATATGCTCTTACTGCCTCATACCGTGAGTAAGCAGCACTGATACATGTACGATCACTTCATCTCTTTGTAGATACTCATTCATACCCACCAGCAAGCCAGGTGTGGTGTGGGAGGTGACGGTGGTGATACTAACAATCGTCATGTCTATCACTCTCTCTCTACAAGCATCATTCCTACAAACCAGTGCTTCGCTATGGGTCATTAACTATCTACTGGACGTTTTCTTCATCGCTGACATGTGAGAGTAAAATTTTGTTGTATTCCTGTACTTTGTCCTGTTTCATATCGTTTTCATCTTGCAGTATACTCAAGCTCCACACAGCGTACTACACCACTGAGGGTGTGCTGGTAACAGAACCACTACTCTGTGCTAAAAACTACTTCAAGTTAGTGTGAAAAAAATTCAAACAGCTATTTTTTTTCTTTACAGGAGCAATTTCTTAATCGATCTTCTAAGCTCATTTCCAACCGATATAGTGGTGTTAATGATAGGCTCCACCCATACCAGTGAGTGCATGTTTAACTATTGTATTGTACTACATGTATAATTGCAGACTCATTGAGGATTCTGTCGCTAGTGAGGCTGAACCGTTTACTGAAAATCTACAAGCTGGTGAGTTGATGATGGTATAGTGCTGTGATGATCCATCTCCTCTGGGCCGTAGCCTCTTCTATTTGCCTATGCTGAGGACCTTATAACCTTGCCAACTGGAATACTAATGTGATTTCAGCACAAAGTTTTGTGTAGATGACAAATGGATCCAACATTTTCATGTAGGGAGCTTGAGTTTGCAGTGTATATCATACTCAGCACTCATTGGGCTGGTTGTGTGTGGTTCCTGCTAGCCAGCTGCACACTATCTACTCCACACACCTGTACTACAGGCAGTTGGGCTGTGAATGGCGGCTTCACCACCATCCCTCTTAGTAAGATACCAGTATATAGTAGTGATGATTCATTGTGTGTAGGTAACCACACTATATGGTACCAGTATATAGCATCAATGTACTGGGCCTCTGCTACTACCACATCAGTGGGTTATGGTGATATACACGCTCACACTGACCTTGAGGTATGGATCCATTATGTCATCACCTAGCTATCTATCTTACCCTCACATCTAGAGGGTGTATGCACTGGTAGTGATGATACTAGGCGTTGTAGGCTATGGTTACATTATAGCTGCTGTTGCTGCTAGCCTCACTAATGCAGACACTACTAGAGTTAGCTATCAGGAGAGACTCAGAGCCATCAAGTCATATCTTAAGGTAACAACAGAATGAATGGATTGGTTAGTGATAGACGTGTGTACAGGATCATGGTGTTGGACCTATTATCACCGGACAAGTGGTCGAGTGAGTGTGTGACTGTACAGTGTTCAATCATTGTCTCTCCTGCACTGCAGTCACTATGAGTACATATGGCAGCGTACCAAGGGATTGAGCATTAGTTCACTGTTCAATGGTATGCCGCAATCACTACAAGGTGACGTCTCTCTTAGCCTGTACAAGACCATGATAGACAAGGTAAGAAAGTACGGAATAACTTTAATGCTGCATTCTATTCTCTTACAGGTGCCATTGTTTCAAAACACTGAGATTGGTTTCACTAAGCTGTTAGCTATGTCCATCAAGCCTGTACTATACCTCAGCAATGAGTATATAGTGCAAAAGGGAGACCATGGTAGTGAGGTACAGTCCATCACTGATCATACCTCATGCACTCTATACTAGCTACCATCATCAGATGTTCTTCATCAGTCGAGGGATGGTTGAGGTAGTTAGTGAGGATGGTACGATGGTGTATGCTACATTGAGTGAGGGTCAGTTCTTTGGTGAGATCAGTCTAATCTATGACTGCCCTAGGACAGCCTCCATAAGGTGAGTATATAGCTGCCATCATGCATTAATGAATGTGTGCTATAGGGCACTCACTAACTGTGATGTGTATGTGCTGACTAAGAGTGACCTGGATGCGGCTCTTATGTATTATCCTCACATATCACATCAGATCCATGAGGTTGCTAGTATCCGGTCTAACCTGCTGGACCAGTATCACACGCAGGTTAGCTAACAGCAATCAGTATAGTATGTTCCACTGGTCCTATTAGGAAAAGGATAATAAAAGAGTCGCCCTAAATTATCAACCATTACCAACTATTGAGGAGGACAAAGACCAGAGTCAATTTTGTCTTTTAGAGTGCTGTTGCTACAGTGCATGGCTGGCGCTTGGATCAGCTCTAACATTTGTCATATCTCCTGAGAGCAAGTTCAACAGGTTCTACTCCTACACAGGATGCCTCATAGCGTACATCAGTGCCCTCACGATCTCATATCAGGTCACATCACAATGGCACCATAGTATAACCATTATACAGCACTGTTCCAATACAGGGATTCTTCCAAAGTGACATATCCTACCTTTGGTTGTTAAACTCTCTTTCTGAAGTTTATTTTTTAGTCGAGGTTAGCAAGAGCAATATTCATCAGTACCCTCCATACTTGCTCAGATATTCATAAAATTTCATGTTGCATATGAGGACAGAAAAGGACGAATTGTAACTGACTTCAAATCAGTCGCTCTACACTACCTCATGGTCCCATCTGGCTTTCTTCTAGACATTGCCTTGGTGACTCCCATTGAATTAATTGCTCTGTTCATTCCCAACGCCCACACACGTACCTCTGCAATGCTGTACTTGAGAATCATTCGTGTCAGCAGGATCGTGAGAATAAAACAAGTCTATAATATAGAGAAGAAAAGATTAAACCAGCAGTGAGTGAGACCAGTATAACAAGGCATGTGGTTGCTCTCTGCTATACAGGACAGTGCTAGTTCATGTGCTCAAGTATATCGTGCTCATCTCTCTCAGTACTCACTTTGTAGCTTGTGTCTGGTACCTCCTGGGGTGTCAGGCTGGATCATGCAGACCAGGAACATGGGCTGAAACAGCAGGTTAGTACTCAACACACACACCCTCAAATTATTTTTCCACTACATGTTAATGCAGGTTTCTTGAAGTCACCTGTTAAACACTCATGTATCGTGCACTACTGTACTAGTCTGTACTGGGCAGTAGCTACCATGACCACTACTGGCTATGGTGATCTGCCTGCTACTAATGGTGTTGAGATGGTCTATGCCAGTGCAGTGATGGTGATTGGTAAACTACTGTTTGGATTCATACTGGGCAGTATCGTATCAGCACTAGCTAACTTGGAGACACAGAAGGTGTTGTTTGAAGATAAACTTGAAACCATCAAGGTAAATTAAAATTATTGTTGACGATTGAGCGAAATATCTCATTCACAGGAGCACATGAAGGATCAGCAGGTGTCCTCTAGTCTACAGACTAGAGTGATGAATTACCTTGGGTACCTTTGGTTACGCAACAAGGGAGCTGACAGGCAGGAGCTGTTAGTAGACATGCCCTTATGCATGCAGGCTGAGCTGTCTCTCGCTATAACACACCAACTCATCAGTAATGTGAGCTATAGAGGCAACATCACAATCACCTAGTGTTACTGATGCTCAATAGGTTCCAATATTTGAATCATTTGATGCAAGCAGTCTTCGCTGTCTCTCTCTAATGATCAAACCATGCCTATACCTGCCCGATGAGTATATTATGCATGAAGGAGATATTGGTCATGGAATGTACTTCATCTATCGTGGAACTGTGAGCTAGCTGAGTTGAGGATAAATGATCCTTTGCTCTACAGGTTGAGGTGATCAAGGAGGACAGTGTGTTCTTGCTCAGTGAGGGAGACCAGTTTGGAATGAGAGAGCTCCTCTACAATCTACCCAGTGAGGTGTCAGTCCGTACTAAAACACACTGTGACATCTTCACGCTCACTAGAGAAGATTTTGAACAAGTGATGCACACATCCTGGAGTAATACACCAGATCATAATTAATGTAGTACTAATTTTTAAACAATACAGTTGTTTACGAGTACCTGCAGCTCTGTGGGATTAAAATTTCTCTTAATTTGCAGCACAATCATCTAAATCACAAGATCGCTTTATATTAAACATAGTTAAGTCAGCAATAAAACTATTCTACAATCTGTCCAGTTCTCTTTCTTATGCAATACCGGCGATGCTGTAAATATGCTTCCTCCTTAACTTCATCTCCCTCACTAGACAGGCGCAATAAAAACTCTTCTCTCTTTGCAGATATCTTCTTTGTTACCTGCATCAAGACACCAGCGAGGCGCATCTCCACTTTAAGTAGACTAGCAACTACTCTTCTCACAGTATCCCATATCAAGCTCGTAGAAGACCTCTTTCTCTTATTTACGTAAACAGAAAGTGGCTGTTCCTCATCACCAGGCCAAGTAGGAGGATCCACCATTAAGACCACCCTGTACATAAGTGTTGTGCTAGTATACTGAGGGGAAGGGATTCTTGGGCCACTTGGTTTACGTTGTGCTTCACGTCTCTCGATTTCAAGTTGAGTTAGATCTGGATGATACACTGGAAACAGTGGCGTCTTACCCAGAGTAAACAACTCATCCTTTTCCTGTTCAGTAAACTCCATACGCTGCTTCACTTCTTCCTGCAAAGCACACCTCTTTCGTTCAATTTCGTCTTGTCTTTGTGTTTTAATTTGACTACATAAATCTTCTAGAGTGTCAACATCTTCACGAGTAGTGGTATGGTTATAAAGACCTTCTCTTAAACTTTCAATGGCTGTTTCAGGATTACTGCAGGATACTGTTTCAGTAGTAGAATCAATTGTCTCAGCAGTCAAGTCAGAAGCAATAGGTCCATCTGAAAAATCATGAGAGAGTATATCACTGGTCTCATTGACATCTATTTCATCAAGTGGATCAAATTGTGACGCAGGTACACAACCCAATCGAGTTTGCTCGATAACAGTCCTTTTAATGCGTTTCAGATCATCCAAATTCTGCTCTACTTCATTCAATCCTTCATCTTCTTCTTGGTCTAATTTTCTTCTTTTTTCATTCATTTCATCTTGCATTAGTCGCTCCTTGTTCGCGGCGATCTGGCTCGTCCTCTCTTTGGTAAGATCGTCCCTAAATTGTTTCTCCTCTATATCATACTTTCTTTTCCTAACTCCTTGTTTATTTTTGCTCTCCACCACACACGGACAGTTCTTCATCACGCCATCAAAGGCACCCCATGACGGGGCAAAGACAAATTCGTTTACCAATTCATCTTGATCGGTAAGCAATCTTCTGCAATAGCTCTCGTAGATAGGCATCTTTTCCGAGATTTGCCGTGACAGATCCAAGTAAAATGGGCTCTCGAGAAACTGTGGCGATTGAGTATCAAAATCCATATACTCTTGAGTAGCCATGACTAGCCCAACTACGCCTATTTTTAGTTACCGCGGCTATTGTAGTTATCACAGTTAGTCAGTTATGAAAAATGTACTGTACAGTCAATGTCACTTCCGTCGAAACTGCATATCCCGGGGAAATTTTCGTGGGAGAAAATTTTCGCGAATGTGCGAGATAGAGCGGGATCCACTCTACACACTGAGTCGCCATCCCGCTGAATCTGTGAAAGTCGATTTTTTCATTGCGGACCCTATTAGATCTAATAATAATTATTATCAACCGACAGGAAAGTATAATAATTTTATTATTATTATTTTTACTTGAGCATAAACCGCTGGTAATTGAGCAAAACCGCTACTGGGGTGTGGCTGATTATTATGTAAGATGACCACAAGGTCTACCAGACGCTTCCACTCACGTTGTGGAAAGAACATTAGTCTTTCAGATAGCAACACTGTTACTGAACGAGTTGGAGACGACTGGTGCAATGGTATTGTATTCACTGAACAACCGGTATCGCTAGGTACCGTATTCCAGGTGAAGATACTCGAGTATGATGACGATTGTGATGGTCGTGGATGGCTAGGATCCATTGTGAGTGCCGTCTAGCTGACTAGTGCATTGTAATGTACATGCAGTAAAACTAGGAAAATAATAGTGTTCTCTGCCCAGCGTGCAGGTATGACCACACAGTGTCCTGATAATATCAGCATTCCTAGCAGTATGTTGGGATGGAGTGGTCATTCTGATTTCTGGATCTTGGGTGGTAGCACCGTGCGTCACAATGGAGAGACAAAGAAGATCAAAGTTAACCTCAACTCACTCAGAAAGGGTCAGTCTGTTGGCTGTATGGTCTCAAGAGAGGGAGAGCTACATGTCTATATTGACGGTGTGGATAACGGTGTTGTGTGGATTGGACTACCAACACACAAACCATTCTGGGGCTGGGCCGATATTTTTGACAGCACCAAAAAGATACAATTATTAGTATCTGGTGAGTGGCAATTGTCCAACTCACCCTAGCTACCGTGCTCACTTATTCTTCGCTTTTTATTGCAGAAAAGTTTCCTCTTTACCTTTCTCTTCGAAGCAAACTATCTATCAGTAAACTACAGGAGCCTCAATGTGAAGAGCAGGTCTCAAATCCCCAAGCCGCATCTCCAAATCAAATGGGTACTAAAACAGCAAAGGATATGATCACTGATGTCATTTATCAGCAAAATGCTTGCCTACAGCAGGACAATGCTAGCCTCCTGCAGGACAATACACACCTCCAGCAAGATAATACTAGCCTCCAGCAGGATAATGCACGCCTCCAGCGGGACAATGCACGCCTCCAGCAAGACAATGAACGGCTACAGCAAGACAATGAACGGCTACAGCAAAATGCTACTCGATTATGGCAAAATAATTTCTGTCACCAGGAAACCATCACTCAGCTCCGACAAGACAATGATTGCTTTCAAAAACAAAATGGTTGTCTTCAGCAAGAGGTCAATCTCCTTCAGCAAGAGATCACTTGTCTCCAGTCTAGGTTGGACCAGCAACCTAAGTTAGGTTCAGATACTGACGTTAGCTTCTGGGTGGTGAGCCACAATGAAGTACAACCCACAGGCCAGGTGCTGGGAGAAGGAGGGTGGGGGAGAGTAGTGGTTGGCAGTTTCCGAGGCCAGGATGTAGCTATGAAACAGCTCCATTCCATCATCAGCTCGTCTGACTACTATAGAGATCTTCTCTATCGTGAGATCAGCTTGATGGCTAAAGTGCGTCACCCCAACCTGCTGCTGTTCATAGCAGCAGTACTGGACAGTCCATCCAACACTCCCATCATCATCACAGAACTCATGGACACCAACCTACGCCAAGCCTATCACAACGCTAAACTCACTAACAATGGCGTCAAGCTAAGCATACTGAGGGACGTATCCGCTGCACTCAACTACCTCCATCTCCAGTCGAACCCCATTATTCACAGAGATGTGAGCAGTGCCAACATCCTGCTGCTAGCTCTACCCAACAACAAGTGGAGAGGGAAGCTGTCAGACTTTGGTTCCGCCAACCTTGTACAGCATGCTAGCACTCCTGGTCCAGGAGCTGCAATGTACACTGCTCCTGAAGTGTTCAAGGGGGAGCAACAGACTACCAAGATGGACGTGTTTAGTTTTGGCAAGCTCCTGTGTGAGGTGTTGAGTAATCGTCTTCCTGACCCTGATGCCTTCCCCTCCATGCTGCAGTCCATGGCCAAGGACTGGCCACTAATGCACCAACTGATCAGCTCATGTATGCAACAGGACCCCAACAAGCGACCAGCAATGAATTACATTGTGGATCAGCTAAATCACTTTACTAAACAATAATATTGGTCCATTTTTGTGTGCATGTAGAGCAGAGAGTGGTGATCTAATGCATCATGTGTACACTGAATAGCATTATTCACTTATAAATAAAGTCTGTATTAGTCAATGATCATTTCAAAAGTAAACTGTGAGTTTGTAAATAGGTTGCAAACCACAGAACCGTGCATAACCAAAACAAACTACATGTATATTGTTATGCATTCAAAATTAACTCCACTTCACATAAAAAATAATTGTCATCTACCTGTATACATGTACATGTAGCTGTTTGAATATGGAAATATTTTCAGTATAGTTCATGCAATTTTGATATAGCTTTGATTTTGTATTGAAGATTTGCTGTTATTCAGCAGCTAACTGAGACTACAACACTAGGCCCAAGTGTCAGTGCACTGACTCCATCCATACACTAACTGGTCAAACCACCATCTCATTGAAGACATTGGTTTTACTACACGTGAAGCCTAGGAAATGGTAGAATGATTCTTGTTGAAGTATTCAAGTCAACTACAACCATTATTACCCTGCTCCTCATTCACCATGCGCTATTTTGCTAGTCAATACTATCTAGGGCTGTTATTGTGTTTACATGACAAACTCTCTTTTTGATACATTGACAGCAATTATGTGAATAATAACAGTCATGACTGATTGGCACCATCTAAGCTGTCCTGCAGCTGGGTGCCATCCTTTAGTGGTGCTCTGCTGCTGTGTAGCTGCTGCTTCAAGTCTCGACTAGTCTTCTTGTAGTAGTAGAGGTCTCTCTCCAGAGCTTTTATCTTAGATTGCAGTGTGATCAGTTCACTAGCTGGTGTCTGCTGGTGTGAGGTAGCTAGCTCACTACAGCTGGTGATCTGCCCTAGCAGTATCTGAATCTGTTGCTCATGGTCCTGCAGTGGGTACCATTGAAATGGTGTGTGTCAACTAAGCTGCTGCCATACCTTGCTCATCTTAGTGGTCTTGAGCTCTCGCTCCAAACGCATCTTCTTGACTGACTGCTCAAGCACTAGCGCCTTCTCCCTCTCCCTCCCTAACCTCACTCTCAGCTCCTCCACTTCTCCTTGCTGTCTATTCTCAACTGCCTTCAGTGCAATCACCTTATCAACGTACTGGAGTAGGAGTGAGCGAGCCTCAGCTGCCGAGAGGAGGACTAGCTTCTGGTGCAAACGATCAGAGCGTGTCTTGAGATGGTCAGACAGGTTTAGTGAGTGATTGAGTGAGCTCCCTCTCAACTGGATGACTGACTCCATCACCTCAATCTGTTCACTGAGCTCCACTAACCTGCAGTGTGTAGCATACTGTCTCTCTCACCATGTCACATACCTGGTCTCCTCTTCAGACGACAGCAAGTGATCTCTTCCAATACTCTTAGATACCTCATCTCGTTTCTGACACAACTGTTGCCTGCACAAGACCAATAGACACTTGTCATAATGTCTGTTCCTTACCTCTCAGTCTTGAGTTGTTCAAGCTCTCTTTCAATAGACCCCGAGTCACTATCAACTGATTCTGAACAAACATGTAGCAGTAATCCATATAAGGCATTGCCACCATCACCTCTTAGTTTCTCCTTCTTGTCAATGGTGGTGTCCATGGAAGATATCTTAGTGGAGGCGTGGTTGAGCTCTCGAGATGCTTGCTGTCGGGAATGCACCTTCCTCCTCTCTAAGAGAGCTCTCTCCTTGATCAAAGACTCCTGTTCATTGATCATCGCTTCTCTCTCAGCAAGCTCCTGCCGCAGAGAGAGTGATTAGACCATAAAAGTTGTGTTTGCTGCTTGAGGTCTGACTTGTGCGCGTGTCTCACTTTTTCTAGAACTGCCAGAGCATTCTTTTGTTCCAGAACCTTCTCCACTTCAGCATCGAGCCATGTTTGTTTCTCTCCCATGCTGTGACATTCCAATAAGTATGCAGTATAGAATGATCGTTTTACACAAATATTTTTGTTGCCGCTTACCTGTCAACTGGTGTTTGTGAGACTGGTTTAGTATTGAGCTGTCTGAGTTTCCTCTGAGCTGCTGCAGCCTACAGTGAGTGAGTGAGTGTCACACTGTGCTAACTAGCTTACCTCTGCTGTCTTCACTTTGAGCACTTTCTTCTGCTGGTCAGAGCACAGCTCTAGATCAGCCAGTCGATGTCTACACTGCTCCACCTCATTCTCCAGCTGGCTCTTCTTCTCTCCTTGCTTCTTCAAGTCTCGTTTAAGCCGCTCTCTCTCATTCCTCAATCTCTCTGTGTCTCCCTCTAGCTTGACCACCCTCTGCTCTACCTTCCCTCTCATTCTCAGCAGTCGCTGCATCTCCTTCTGTTGCTGCTCAACTTGTTTTAGTTTCAACTCTGTTGCAACTAGTTTCTGCTTGTGAGCGTCAACATGTCGTGATCGGCGTGACCCTGCCCTCCCTCCCTCCTCCTCCACCTCTCCATGATGCGCTTGCTTGAGCTGTTCTCTCAGCTGCCTGGCTTCCTCCTCTAGTGAGCTGATCTTCTTACGGAACGACTTGTTCACTTGCTGCACTGTGTTACCATTCTTAACCAACTCACGAATCAGCTCCTCCTTTAGTCTACAGAGGATAGAATGAAGTGATCAACTGTTCGTTCATGTTGGTCGAATAAAATATATAATTGATGTGAATGGTTACCTTATCTTTAGGGTCATTGAGTGGAGTTCTTGCTGTACCAGTAGTAGTCTACAGAATGATCTGTGAGTGATGTTGGTGTGTTGCTGGCTCACCTTCTCTCTGTGTGTTGTATAGCTTGTGCAGACACCATGACACTAGCCCTCAGCTCCTCTTCCTCTCCTAGTGATTGTGGGTCCTGGTCTTCAACTAGTGGTTCCTCACTGCAGGCTGTCACATCCAGTGCGTGTTCAGCTAGTATACTGGTGAGCCTCCTTAATGCTGTATCACAGTACTCCTTACTGAGATCCTGTGAGACATGTAGTGATAACACACACACACACACACACACACACGCACACCAACACACACACACACACACACACACACACACACACACACACACACACACACACACACACACACACACACACACACACACACACACACACACACACCTGTGGTGATGTAACCTCCACAGCTCCTTGCAGCAGATGCAGCATTGCGCTGGCTTGGTCATCGTCATCACCCACTGCACCCTCCCTTGCATATCGTGCAGGAGGTGTGGTCTCATTAATGACGTCACTTCCTGTCTCGGTCTGCACCTCAACTGACGATACAGTAGGATGGTGAGTGAGCTGCTCATTAACATCATGGAGTCTATGCTTTAGCTCAGTAATGGTGTGGGTCCTCTCCTCCAGCTGTACAATGAACAGATAGCATTGATAGCTACGGGCTATAAGGTTACCAGTGTGTGTAGCTGTCCCTCTCGTTCCCTCATTGCTTCTATCTCCTCCTCCACCTCATCTCTCCTGGCAGTGACCACCTCATTACGTCCCTTCAACTCATCCAGCTGACTCATCTTCTCAGCAAATATATCTTCATCTGATTTCAGATCTCTCTACAACAGCACAACAGAGCATAAAAGTTATGTACACAAAGATCTTCACAAATGCTGTACAGTTTATCTTGCAGTAGTCGTACTTTGCAGAGTTCCAGTTCTCTTCTGAGCAGTTCAATTGTGTGCATAGCATAAGAGAGTCTCTTCTCTGATGTCCTGTTTTCATGATCAGTATCTAGCAATAGTTTCAAATGATGACCACTCACTCACTCACTTACCTTTCTGGTCAGTTGTGGTTGTATCTCCCTGTAGGGCACGCTCCAGTACAGCAAGGACTGATACCAGAGCAGAACGAGACCCAGGATTGAGGCTATCAGAGTTAAAGAGAGCCACTAGTTGATCACGTGCTGTACCCAGCTTAGACTGCAGCTCCTGCTGGTGGGTGTGGCTCAGTTCAAGCTCCTCCTTTAAGCTCTGGATGTGCTCCTCCAATGCTGGTAGCTGGAGAAAATGACAGTTCTTGAACCATCATCATACCATCATAATATCCTTCCTACCTCTAGTCTTGATCTGCCTGAGTCAATAGTGGAGGGTGCTAGTGTGACAGTAGATGAGCGCTGATAATGGTCCAGCTTCTCTCTGAGGGAGTAGATCTCCTTCTTCATGGCATCCATTATAGTGGACTGAGGGTCCCTGTTCACCACTGGACGGTTCTTGATACTACGAGCCTGAGGACAAAGAGGACTTACACACAAGCAAATCCTGTACACACAGACTGGTAAGTTAATACTACATGTAGGTGTGTTAGCAGTGCAAGTGTCAATCCATTGGTTTGGTATAGTACTGACTCACTCGTTTAGCATACTTGAGTGCATTGAGGGACTCTCCCACATTCTCTCCAGCTGGGCTCAAGCATGTTATCATGACAGTACGTGCACTACCACCCAATGAGTCCTTTAGTAGGCGAGTGATCTTGGAGTCCCTGTAGGGAATATGGCCACCACGTCGTCGAGGATCAGCCAGGGCACTGATCACATTGCCCAAAGCAAGCAAACCACCATTGATGTGGACAGACTCTAGAGAAGTAAGAAAGATACCTCTAAAACCCTTACATGTGATACACCGTGATGCTGTGACACATTAAATTTGTAGGCTGTTACCTCTGAATCTCTCTCCCTTGTTTTCAGTGCGATTGACTCTTTCTGATCCAGCGAGATCGACAAAATGGAACTTGGATACCACTCTACTGCAGACAGTAGGTGGGTGGTCACCACCATCACAATCCTGAGCATCTTGCTCTATAACATGTTGCTGCTCTATAGAGAGTAATAACATATACACTCACTCACTCACTCACTCACTCACTCACTCACTCACTCACTCACTCACTCACTCACTCACTCACTCACTCACTCACTCACTCACTCACTCACTCACTCACCCACCCATCCATCCACCCACTCGCTCACTCACCTAGTGTTATAGTAAAGATGGCGTGTGAGCGACTAGAATGCTCATTCATGGCAGTAGCTGATGTGACACGAGCTACACTACCAGTCTCCAACCAGCTGATAGCATCCTCTACACTACTCACAACCTCCTCTGTTACTCCAGCCACAACTGCAAGAAAAGAGAGAAGAGTGAATAAATATATGACTATGTAACAAGCTGAAATGCAAACAGTAACAGTTCTTGCTAGTGTTCAGTACCTGTGTGACCAGCCTCATCTTCTCTGATATGCACTATATTCAGATAAGGTGAGGAGGATCCCTCTGATATCAGTTCTCTCACTTCCTCCTTGTACACCTCAATGTATGACACCCTCACTTCACTCCGCCCACCCTCCCCTCTATCACCAATCACTCCTTGCTCATTCAAGGTGCTAAAGATCTCTTCAACGGCTCGATAAATGATCCCGCATGAGTCTCTGGACAATGGCGTCAGTGTGTCACTGCCGAGAGTGTAGGTCTTCCCTGAGCTTGTTTGACCATAAGCAAACACTGTACAGTTGAACCCAGCAATGAATGATTGGACAAGAGGAGATACAACTGCTGTGTAAACTTCATCCTGGAAGGGGTAAAAATAGTGAAGAGTGATTGAGGGGTAAGTTGGGCTTCTAACTTGAGTAGATGAAGGAGGAAAGACGCGGTCGAATCGGAACAATCGGTCTCCTCCGACTACGAGCTGATCCTTGCCAACACAGTTCACAGCCAAGGCATGTGACCTCAGCTTCTCCTCGTCCAGTAAAGGCCTCACCTGTACAGAAAAGAGATAAAACTAATAATGAGAAGAGAATGAACTACTTACCCTTACAAACACTTTGACAGGTACCTCAGGCATTGCAAGCTAGCCAGTGAAGACTAAAACAATGGTTGCAAGTGCTCATTCATCTCAGCTACCTCAGAAGGATGCAGCATGCTTGCTCAAAATTTACCGCCATTAGTCTTGGTAGCTTAGCAACATTCATGCCCGCCTACATAATGCCTGGCAACGACGCACTCATCATTCTAATTTTGAAGGGGCGGTACCCCTGAGGCGCACTTTGCGCTGCACCGCCTCCTAGCTGATCAGCAGATCAGATAACATCGAGACAAAATAGCCGGGCTCGCTTACCATGGCGTCACTAGCTGTTGCTACTGGCAGGTTCAAGGATAAAGCAGTCATCGTCACTGGTAAGGGCGGAACCATGTGATAGTGAGTCTGAATAATTCTGCAGAACTAACTGCATTGTGCAAATCACTGCTTCCCTTCCTGTGTGTAGGTGGAGCATCGGGTATAGGCAAGGCTACTGTGGAGCGGCTATCAGAGGAAGGAGCGAGTGTGGTTGTGTTTGACATCAATAAGACAGCAGGAGAGGGTGTGGCTGCTGAGCTGACAGCTAATGGTCGCAGTGTGCAGTTCAGCCATGTTGATGTCAGTGATAAGAAGGCATGTGTTGATGCTGTGAGTGCAGTAGCCAAGCAGCATGGCGGTAGAATAAACTATCTTGTGAACTGTGCAGTCTACTTTGGATCAAAGGGAATCACTGCAGAGCCTAAAGATTGGGACAAAACTTTTTCAGTTAATGTCCGAGGGTATGCCAACATGGTTCAGGCTTGCCATGATGCTATGAAATCCATACCTGGTCGTAATGGCAAGGCAGTAGTTAATGTGGCGAGTGTTGCTGGCTATGTAACTCAGCCAGGACGATGGACATACTCTTCTTCAAAGGGTGCTATTGTTACGATGACCAAGTGTATGGCACACGACCTCTCTGCCGATAATATCAGAGTGAACTCAGTCAGTCCAGCATGGGTGTGGTCACCAGAGGTTGCTAAAGCTGCTGATGGTGATCGTGCTAAGTGGGAGCCGATATGGGGTCCATTCCACATGACACGACGACTAGCAGAGACCAGCGAGATTGCCTCAGCCATTACCTTCCTGCTCTCTGATGATGCCTCCTTCATCACAGCCACTGACCTCCCTACAGATGGTGGCTACTCTGCAATGGGACCTGAAGGACTGGGAGAGTTCTCTCG
This sequence comes from Haliclona indistincta, assembly GCA_964017065.1. NCBI lineage: Eukaryota > Metazoa > Porifera > Demospongiae > Haplosclerida > Chalinidae > Haliclona > Haliclona indistincta. The sequence continues at coordinate 758,568 of OZ024791.1, forward strand.
CTTTGCAGGCTCAGATTACTAACATCTTGAGTCACTCACTACTACTGTAGCTGTGCAGTAAAATTAATAATGATGATGACAATAATTCTTGATCCATCATGTTGTTATTATGCGCATTTGTATGCCAGCCACGCCTCTCTTTTTGCTGAGTGATCATGGCTACGGTGATGCGCAGAGCACTAGCTGTTACTACCGGCAGATTCAAGGATAGAATAGCCATTGTCACGGGTTAGTACTGCGCGAGCAAGCACTTCTCTCGCTCAATACTATAGAGCTTAACTAGTACAGTGTAACTAGGTCTCGATCTCCCTATCTTGTGTGTGTGTAGGTGGAGCATCAGGTATAGGCAAGGCTACTGTGGAGCGGCTATCAGAGGAAGGAGCGAGTGTGGTTGTGTTTGACATCAATAAGACAGCAGGAGAGGGTGTGGCTGCTGAGCTGACAGCTAATGGTCGCAGTGTGCAGTTCAGCCATGTTGATGTCAGCGATAAGAAGGCATGTGTTGATGCTGTGGGTGCAGTAGCCAAGCAGCATGGCGGTAGAATCAACTATCTTGTGAACTCTGCTGTCTACTTTGGATCAAAAGGAATCACTGCAGAGCCAAAAGATTGGGAGAAGAGCTTTGCAGTCAATGTTCAAGGTTATGGTAACATGGTGCAGGCTTGTCTTGATCCAATGAAGACCGTTGCTGGTCGTGAGGGCAAAGCTGTTGTCAATGTGGCTAGTATATCAGGCCATATAGCTCAACCCATGAGATGGACCTATTCTGCTACTAAAGGTGCAATACTAACGATGACCAAATGCATGGCATTAGACCTCTCTGCCGATAATATCAGAGTGAACTCAGTCAGTCCAGCATGGGTGTGGTCACCAGAGTGTGCTAAAGCTGCTGATGGTGATCGTGCCAAGTGGGAGCCGATATGGGGTCTATTCCACATGACACGACGACTAGCAGAGACCAGCGAGATTGCCTCAGCCATTAGCTTCCTGCTCTCTGATGATGCCTCGATCATCACAGCCACTGACCTTCCTACAGATGGTGGCTACATGTCAATGGGCCCAGAGGGATTGGGCGAGCACTCTCGGTTTGCAGGCTCAGACTACTGAACTGATGAAATATGCACAAACCAAGCTACACCATATTTACTGTATGAGGTTGCCCGAAGCACATGTCTGACTGTTTATACGATAACTCTTGTGAACAAAATTGTTTTGAAACTGTTTTATAGTGAACAAGTTAGTGATTTCATGCGATGAAGTCAGCAGCAACAGTACGTAACGCCGCCGGCAGGAATGATTGACGGATTGAAGATTATACTCACTTGCTCCGGCCTAGGAGGCCGCCTGCAGTGGTAATTAACGTATATGACGTTAGCAGTGACAGAGAGTGTAAAACAGACTAAGTATCATAGTAGAGCAGTATTATAATTAAAGTGACACAAGAGAGAAACATACGATCATGATCATTATGACAAAAATGAAAATAGTACTTCGATATCCGAACACGTACGACTCCAGTACAGGCACATGTATGAACTAAACAACAAACACTCTACGTGTGCATTGTACATTGCTGAGATAAACAAGTTAGTGGTGGTGGGCGTTATTTAGAACAGAATACATTTCTTCTTCTTAGCTCCCCCCTTGGTCTTCTTCTGCGTGATGTCTTGAGTTGACTTGGTGTCCCGCTACACAAAAAATTTAGGTAACTCCAACTGTTACTAAAAATAGCACTTGATACTAATTATAGTAACACTTACCCAGCGTCGGATTTCTCTTACTAATGAGTAGAAAGCTTCATCCTGAGGAGAGAAGGAGAAAAGGAGAAGAGAGAAAGAGGAGAGGGAAGAAAGAGGAGAGGAGAGAAAGAGGAAAAGAGAGAAAGAGGAGTTAATATCTAATCATACTGCTACTCTACCTACACACTTACCACTCCATGTCTTGTCTTAGCAGACGTCTCCATGTAACCCATACTGTGATTCTTGGCGTATGCTTGTGCCAATTTGTTGTCTACTTCTCTTCTTGGCAGATCAATCTTGTTACCAACCACTGTAATAGGTGATAAGCATAGGAATGATTATCACTATTGTACAGTAATTATTGGTACACAACTCACAAATCATTGGAATGTCATCGGCATCCTTTACCCTACGAATCTGAGAGAGAGAGAGAGAGAGAGAGAGAGAGGAGAGAGAGAGAGGAGAGAGAGAGAGGAGAGAGAGAGAGGAGAGAGAGAGAGGAGAGAGAGAGAGGAGAGAGAGAGAGGAGAGAGAGAGAGGAGAGAGAGAGTTGAACAATGAGTGTGCAAGTAAGTGAATGTGTGTGTGAATGTGTGAGTGTCTGCGTGTGTGTCACTCTCATACCTGTCCTCTGTAAGACTCGACGTCTTCAAATGACTTCATATTGTCAATTGCAAACACACATAGAAACCCCTCTCCTGTTCTCATATACTGATCTCTCATAGCACTGTAGACACAGACAACAGTCAGTCAACCTCTAGCACTAACTAGCAGGGCCCATGCACTCACCTATACTCCTCCTGTCCAGCAGTATCCAATATATCTAGCAAGCATGTCTCTCCATCGATCACTACTTGCTTACGATATGAATCTTCAATTGTAGGGTCATACTCGTCTACAAAACTGAGCAGAGAATCATAATAAAACACTCTTTAGACATTAGGATAATGTGTTGGAAAATCTACATCCAAGGAAGTTCCATTTAGGTCATACAGGTTTAGACGTACTAACTAAAACAAATTGTCACAGCACTGTTAATAGAAGGTAGTTAGAGGCAGTTAGGTCTCATTAGGGAGTGTATAGGTATTGTTTTCTTTCAACAGTAAGCAATAAATGAACTGGTTTATAAGCACCTCAGCAGCAGGAAATGAATGATTGACAATAACCAGGCTTTGAATGAGAAGCTCTTCAATAAACAACCAAAAAGAACACCATGTATTGTGAGACGGTAAAATAAACAGATAGAAACAGTGACCTCTTGCTTGGTAAACAAAAGTCCACAAAAATCAGAGATGTACAATGTACAAGGCTACTACATTAATTTTACTGGGTTGAAAGGCTTGGGGCAGAAATGAAGCACTGTTACTCAGTGCTCTTACATAATCTGAACAGGGAGCTCAGCTATGCAGAGTCTAGATACAGCCAATAGACAGCAGACATGTAAATTCAAATACACTCTGGTTGGCTTCACAAGGCTCTCTCAACTAATCACTCTGTATTGTAGCAAGCTGGCAGGCTATGAACAACAATCTAACAGGAAATGATAAAAGTAGTTATGTCAGATACAATAGCCCAGTATTGACAGGAAGCAAACGCACATCAAAGCATACCAAGCTCAACGACCAGAGAAAAATCACCAATAATGGATAGAACCAAGGACCTAGGGTTAAATCAGGTCGGATAACAAGACTATGATTTAGGAGGAGTTAACAATCACACAGCTTGGGAAGGCCTGAGCAAACACTACAGAATCAGGAGATGGACAAAGACGGCAGCAAACCACAGCATGTAGTCAGGTTCATTTACCCCGTGCATACTGTATAGCTAAACACAGTGTGGAACTGTACACATGCATAGTGAAACACACATCATTGGTAAACCACTCGTACACACACCACACACACACACAGTAGTTCATAGTGACATGAGAGACAGTACATGGGGACCTGTAGCATCCAATGTTGATCAGCTGTGATTGAACACAGGTCACCAATTCATCAAAAGATAGTGTGTAAGTACAGTATAGAGGACTCACTGGTTTTGAATAAGTTGAATGGTCAGAGCACTCTTCCCTACACCTCCAGCTGAGAGGAGAAATGAATAATACATTACCCAGCTGAACAGATATGACTTTATTTTAGCTCTACCAGGCAGTCACCACACGTCATGGTCTGTTTGACTAGCTACACGTCTTTGTCATTCCCTTACCTCCAACGACTACCAGCTTATACTCGGTCATAGCTTCGTGAGACTAGTTTAGACGATCTCGATATAAGTGTCCGTCTCGTCCGGTTGCCCTTGATCATTCACACCCTGGCTATTTATAACTCAAGCATACCCTTGCAGCCTGTGTTACTATTTTTAAACATAGTTTAGTCCTTTTATGGCTCTTCCCAGGATAGGGGCAGGAGATTTATTGATGCTAAAAATAGAACACATCGTCGGAAGTAAAAAATCAGCTGAGGCTCACGTGATCACTGTATACACTTTCACATTGTCGATCGCCAACCAAGCAAATCCATCCGAGGGAGACATCAGCAAGAAGCCTTTGACAACAGACTAATCTGAACGTGAGCTAATGAAACTATCGGTGTGGGGTAGCTAGACAATCGGCTAGCTAGAAGCACGAGCAGAAGACAGATCTGTTTCGTGTTGCTTGGTGATTCAAGAATGTGTCACATATTTGTAGTGTGGGAGGCAATCATGTCTGCTAGACAAGAGCAGTTGCTGCAGGCACAGAAAACAGTAGAGCAACTGCGAACACAGGCTAGCCTGGAGAGGACCAAGGTGTCCGAGTCCAGTAAGAGGTGAGAATACTTTGTTAACACCTATCAGATGAAAGAAAACTGACACTTTATGCAATCTACACCTCTCTCTCTCTCTCTCTCTCTCTCTCTCTCTCTCTCTCTCTCTCTCTCCAGCCTACTGGCGTTTGTTCAAGAAAATGAGCCTGATGATCCTCTTGTTAACTCATTTGGAAATCAGGACAATCCGTTCAAGCCCAAGTCACCTTGCATTATTGTATAAAACTAAGCGTCACTGAATATAATATACGACGAAATCATGTTATCGACTTTTTTTGATTGTGTTTTATTCCTTATTTGAGTGATTAAATTTTAGTAAAACTTTTCAGTATGAGGCTAGTTACCTTACTGTGATAGATGACATTATGATGCCATGGCGTGCATTGTTGCATTGTCAGGTATAATTATGGTAAAAGCTTATCTTGAATGTTGACTGTTGAGACCTAGAAAGTATATTTAAGCAAGTGAAAGAATACTACTCTCAGCTATTAGCTCTGCATGATATCATACATACAGTACAGTATTATAGTATAGTATAATAGTATGCATTTTATATCCGATGGTCTTGCGCATGCGCAGTATGCTTTGTAAATTAATTGCGTTACGTTTGCGGTTAAAGTTTTCGGTTCACACACCATAATGGCGATCTTTGTGTTGGAGCAGCAACTTTAGATTAGGTTTTCCTTCCACCAAACACATTTCCAGACATCTTACTCGTAAGGACATTACTCTGGTCGTGTGCAGTGTCTGTACAGAGAGGTGGTACGGTATTACACCTCTAGATCCGTTTGCTGATAGGACAGTAACCAAGCTAACACGGTTTGGTGGCTAGAACTGGGGTCTGTGTGGTTATACACGTTTGTGAGCTTCTGTGTGCCTGTTGAGCAAATTATAGCGTGGTTTGGGGCTAGTGGCGTGTCAGCCTCTGGCTCTCGTGTGTGTGCTCGACGTAGGCTACACGTCTGTAGCGAAAAATGGCGACCGATATCGAACTGACCGCCATTAGCGGCGACGAAGAAGAATTAGAGGAGGGAGAAATTGATTCTAGTGATGGTGAAGAGGACAAGGAACAGCCTGAAGGCTCCGATAAGCCTCCAGAGACAGTTAACAATACACCGGAACCGAACGAACAGAGAGACACTCGAAAACGCGAACTCTCCCCTGCTCAAAATGAAATGTCCCCATCATCAAGAAATGAGAAGGTTTGTTGTGAGTGCACCGCCATATACACAACATGACAGACACACATATGCACAGATTAGGACAAATATTGTACAGCAACAGAGAATGAGTCAGTGAGTGAGTTATATTGAGATGTCACACAAACACATGTTATCTTGCACTTACAAAATTGGATACAATAACTATTGTACAAATTTGGCATACTTACCCAACAAGCACATTCCCAGACACTTGAGTACTGGTAAACACTGTGTTACTAAAAATAGCACACTGATTATACTATTGTGTTTGCAGAGAGCCAAGATTGACCAATCAGATGGCGAGACGAATTTGGAGGATGGAGAGATATTTTCGGATGATGAAGAAGCAGCTTATTATCCTCAGCTAGTCAGAAGCAGGTATATTGCTGTAAACTGCATTCTTTAAAGTGTAGAGTGTCTCAATGACTAATGTGTTCAGTCTCTGTAGTCACTGTTGTCTTTATTCACACGATGAAGATGATCAGAGACTGAACACATTAGTGCATGAAGGTGTTGCTAAATGCTTCTTACACTTCAGCATTGCAATAATGCATTTCTAATTAATCATGCAATAAATGTGCATTTGTACTCTCATAGGAACAAGGTAAAGAAAGATAAGAAGGAACGGACTCCATCCCCTTCTCTTTCTCACTCACCTGTCTCACACTCTGATGATGAACAGCGTACACACCGGGAGACAGACAGACACAGCCGAAGAGACAAGAAAGACTCGTTGGACGTTCATCGTCCTTACGGAAGATATTCTCAAAATAGTAGAAACCATCGTAGTCCCCATAGGAGTCCACGGAGAGACACACCCACTTCACGAGATCGATTTTCAGGTGGTCGTACTGCTAGTCGTAATTCTAACACCCATAATTTGATTGGACAGCCAATACGACACGATCGTACATCAAGATGGGAGGAGCCCTCAAGGGGCGGGGCTAACACTGCACTAACTCCTCAAATCATTGAGAGTCGTTTGAAGCAAGGTCTATCTCTCTTGCAGACACCTAGGACTAACCCGATATATTCACTCGATGAGTTGAACTACCCAGCCGCCCCACAGTGGTATATGAAATCAGTTTATGCTTACAATAGAAGAACAGGACAGCGCCGCGGAGGAGGAGGACCCATAGGCGGAGCCTACAGAGATTATAGATCATCGTATCCATCTGTTGGCGTCAATAGGGAATCCACAAGGAACGGTGACGAAGAGGACCAAGTGAATGAAGAGGTCAGAGGTGTCGAAGAGAGCAAGTCTTTAGAAATGGTTGAGCAAGTGAGCGAAGATGAAGCGGTACCAATGGATACTGCCCCACCTGTGATTGCTGTTGACTCAGTGGTTGAAACCACTCAGAGCGTCCCTGCAGCAGGCATAGCTCAGCCCCTCCCCTCAAGTGAAGATGGTTCCTCAGACCCTCTCAGTAACAGCACTAATGATTTGAAAGTATCGATACCGTTGTCTCAAGTTGCCGTGACAACACACCCGGTCACACCCACTGAAAACAGTGATTTCAACTATGACGACTACCTGGATCAACTCATTGATGAGGAGGATGGTGATACTACGAGAGAGGTCAAAGCTACTGACAGCAACATACCGTCATCACTTCCAGACAAGTTCTGGATCGATACTGGTCCAGCTAGTGACTCCAAACCAGCTCAACTCCTCTCAGAAACTGGTTTCCAACCACCGCAAGCACTACCTAAGGATCCTTTGGAGGAGGACTTTCCGTCGGTCACAAGCGGTGGTAAAGCTGTCAGTAATACCAACAATGATCTTGTTAACAACACTCTCCGAGCTCTTGTCAATCAAGACTCCATTGATGATACCATTGCTAGTGAAGAGGGAAAGGTGACCACTAAAAATTTTTTGCTTTGATCATAACATTTTGTCCTTAAACGTTCGTTTTAGTAGTTGTTCCACTCTGTTATCCTACAGCAAGATCATCTCTCTTTTTGCCTCTCTCTCTCTCTCTCTCTCTTAGGATGTACGGCAGTCTAGCAAGAAGCCCAACAAGAGTGCTCGTAGGAAGCAGAAGGACAGACTATGGCTCGCAAAGCAGGAGGCACAGGAGAAGAGAGAACAAGACCAGTTCTCTAAACCGAGGCAGCCTTGCAAGTATTTCCAGAGTGGATACTGTATACATGTGAGCTAGCGTAGATATGGCTTATGCTATCATGCTGTTTATAGTAATGGTATCATACCATCACCTTGTAATAATCCACGGGAATTTGTTTGTCACTACCTGGCAGCTATGACTAGAGACCAAACAGTACAGTAGAGCCTATCTATAATGATCACTGCCTGCTTATAACAGCCAGCTAGCTAGGGACTAACAGTACAGTGGAACCTGTCTATAATGATCACTGCCTGCTTATAACAGCCAGCTAGCTAGGGACCAAACAGTACAGTGGAACCTGTCTATAGTGGTCACTGTCTGCTTATAACAGCCAGCTAGCTAGGGACCAAACAGTACAGTGGAACCTGTCTATAGTGATCACTGTCTGCTTATAACAGCCAGCTAGCTAGGGACCAAACAGTACAGTGGAACCTGTCTATAGTGATCACTGTCTGCTTATAACAGCCAGCTAGCTAGGGACCAAACAGTACAGTGGAACCTGTCTATAGTGATCACTGTCTGCTTATAACAGCCAGCTAGCTAGGGACCAAACAGTACAGTGAAACCTGTCTATAGTGATCACTGTCTGCTTATAACAGCCAGCTAGCTAGGGACCAGTATCTGTCACTGTCTTGTTTACCAGCCACATTATTTCGCTGCCAGCTGTTGTTAGTGATCAAAGTGTTTTGTGTATGTTAAACTTGTGTGTCAATCATTATCACACGATGTGTTACTGGTGTGCAGGGAGACAACTGCCAGTACAGCCATGATGTGGTCAGAGATAAGAAGAAAGAGGTGTGTAAGTTCTACCTCCAGGATGGCTGCAGTAAGGGAGACAACTGCCTCTTCTATCATGGTAAGCGTGGGTGAGTAGGTGGGTGAAAGTTCAGGTGGGAGGCACAGTCATAGCTGAGCTCTTTTCCAGGTTCCTGGAATTGCATTGCATGACCTGCTCAATATGGGCAGTTAGAGACTCTTTATGTTATGTGTGTCTAGCTGTGCCCTATTATGTGCAGGTGAATTCCCGTGCAAGTTCCATCACACTGGTGTTGTGTGTTACCATGGTGACTCCTGTAAATTCTCCCATGCACCACTCACCAAGGACACATATGACATGCTAATGGCTGTAAGAACTATCTTCTCTCTCTCTCTCTCTCTCTCTCTCTCTCTCTCTCTCTCTCTCTCTCTCTCTCTCTCTCTCTCTCTCTCTCTCTCTCTCTCTCTCTCTTCTCTCTCTCTCTCTCCTGAAAACAAAAAGCAAAAGTAAATAGCTACAATTTCCGCAGACAAGTTCAAAACATGCTTTCCTGTTTCACTGTTTCTGTCTCTGCAGGTAGTTGATCCTAGCCTGCGTGACAAGGTCCCTCTCCCTGGACACCCTCCTCCTTCCTCCCACAACATGCAGCATCAGCTCAGTCCACCTCTGATGCAACCGCCATTACTCCCTCAACCAGACTTCCATCATCAGCAGCAGCCACAGGCTCCTCCTAGACCACTCATGGGTGCCTACCCTCCTCCTCCCGGAGTACCTCCTCTAGCTCCACCCCAGCAATGGATGGGTCCACCGACACCTCAGGATCCGCCTGGTTTCAGACCACCCCTTCCCATGGCTCCTCCTCCTCACCAGCAGTGGACTGGAACCCCAGCCCCATTCCCGCCTGGTCCTCATCCCCTGGCCGATGGTATGGGGCTCTGGCAGGAGCCCCCACCACCCGGAGGCCTACCACCACCTCAAGGCAATGGTGTACCACCAGCATCAGCAGCTCCTGAGGGACCTAAACTAGATGCTAATGTGCCTTTACCACAGGGATTCGATGTTAAAACACTGTTTCCAGACTCTCATCCTCAGGTAAGAATTAGGAGTTGTTTGTCAAATACATTGTTAGTTTAAACTAGAGTGTTGTTTTTGCACTTACCACAAATAGTAACGTCACTGAGTAATGGTCAAATGCCTTGCTTGTAAAATCCCTTGGAAGGAGTTAGTGTAGCAGCATCATGTGAAGTCCCTGTGTTCATGTTGTCAATCATGTTTTCTCCTTGTTTCCAGATTCTACCTCATGACCTAGCCACCAAGCTGCGTAAGACCCTTCTCCCTACACCATCCAACACTAATGTCACACAACCAACACTAGAGCTGGAATACTGGGAACACCAAGACCAGATCAACTCACCTCCTGTCCCCGTTCCAGTTGGTCTTCCTGGTGGTGGTGGACCTCCTCAGCAGCAACCATTCCTCCCACCACCAGGTCCCTACCACGGCCCTCCTCAGAGTGGTTTCTCTCCTCCTCATGATCCCTACCAGCAGCCTCCTCCCATCCACAGACCTCCTCCCTCTCAGCCTCTTCTTCCTGGACCTCCATCAGCTCAGAGCCAGCAGGATCCACGCTTCTCCCGCCAGCGCCCTCCGTACCAACCCCAGCCAGCACCACAGGGTCCTCCATACCCACTTCATGGAGGTCCTGCTATTACTGGTCCACCTAACCAGTTCATACCTCAACCAGCAGTTCCCACAGAGAACCCAGTGAGTGATCCTCGTGGCTGGGCTGCACCAGGTACTAGACCGGCTAGCGACCCTCCCTCTACTGGTGACCCTCGAGGTGACAGAGCCGAGCCTGCCAAGCGATCCATTGATCCTCGACTGAAGTACGCTCACCTCAAGATTAAGTCACGTAGTAATACTAGTGCTTCTACGGCAACCACCACTAGCTCCACCCACACCACCTCGCCCACCTCTGATTCACACTCGTTCAAAGTGCCCGGGCTCTTACAAGATCGTTCACAACTATCAAAGCCTCTGGCACTTCACGAGCTGTTTGGAGGCGCTGAAGAAGAACAATCAGTAGAGCAACAGCCGATATCACTCTTTGGTAGCTCAAAGTATTACCACAAAACTAACAGTCAGTCAATACCCACTTCCCCAATGACTAACAAACAAGGTTTTGGAGAGATTATAATGGATACCAGTGGTCCTTTACGGAGAAAATCCCTCGAGGACAAGCGAAAAGACTCATTGACTATTGATGAGACCAATGAAGAGGAAAATGATTTTGTGCCCTCGTATTTAACCCATCTTGGACTTGAGAAAGACTCAGACACTAGTGGGTTAAAAATAGACAGTGCTTTTGGCGATCTTAAAGAGCGTCAGAGAAGATTGAGCGAGATAGGATCATCTCTGTCAGAGGAAAGCAGAGACGAAGCACTGGGCTCACCCAAAAACGGCAGTCCTAGGCTAACTCGCACTTTCTCTTTTGGATCAAATTTATGATTTCTCTCTACTTATTGCTTTTCTATCATGACATCTTCACAATACCATTACCGTCATAATTTTTATGCATCATATTAAAATTTTCACAATCATTACACAATATCAATCTGATCTCTTTTTGTACAATACAAAAATTAGACACCCTTTGCAGATACACAATTAAAAAAATGAAATAGTGCAAAAATTGACAAGGTCATGCGTTAGTTAGAGTACGATGGAAGTTTCTGGCAGGTTGGGTGTGATATTTCTTAGCATGTAGTGTGAGTGCTGTACAGAGAGGGAGGGATACATGTTGTGCTCATGATCAGTGGGTGTGGTTTGTTACCTGGTGCTCGTCGACTGCGGTTGCCATAGAGACGATCTTGGAGGAATGCTTTAGCAGTGTCGAAGGCAGCGGCACACGGCTGAGTACCAGATGATCCTGTTGCTATAGCAACCACTTGTACACCACCAACACGCCTATGAAACAAAATTCAAAAATAATTATGACCCAAAGGAAGGGAATAGTGATGGCTCCAATTCCAATGTTGTTCAACAACATCCACTGACAATTCCAATGTCAATGGATGTTGTTGAAAATGCAAGTGATGGTACAGCCCAACTGTCCCTGATCTCACCTCTGCTCCATTACTGGCTGTGATCCAGTGCGTTTCTGTTTCAATCTGAGCCTCTTTGCTGCAATAATACACAATGATCAACCAGACCACAGCAAAGCATTGATGAGACTACCTTTAGGAGGTGCCTCCCCAGCACCGCCCTCATCCACTTCATCACTGCATTGTTAGCAAGACATCACACACAAAGAGAGATATATGTGACGCAGAGAGAATTCAAACCCTTACTCACCCAGCTGAGAGAGTAGCTGCAACTATCTTCAATTCTTCCTCGTCAAATCTCTCCAAGCTCATCTGTTGCTTCTTCATCTCCTACACAGCAATGGAACATCAGCAGCTCTACCACACAACACGCTACCAGTCACTCACCTTCTGCTGCTGATACAAAGCATGCTTCTTTCTTCTCTTCTCTTTCAATGTCTTTCTCTTACTGCAGTTACAAATACCACATAGCTTTTGGTTTCACTTAATAATAATACAATGCTTGTGTTTAGCAAACAGTAATTGTATTCTTCAGTGTCGTACTTTTCAAGTGAAGGACAAACAGGCGATAATCACTGGTGTACATGGGTGGTATCTACCTGCATTCTCACTCACTTCTCTGACTCCATTTGTTGCTGATGTTGTTGTTGCTTTGCTTGTTGCTTAGCAACACTCAGTGACACGTCATCAGGACCATCATCACTCTCTCCATCACCCTCACCCTCTCCATCACTACCAGCACACTGCTGCTCTGGCTCATCTTCTTCCTCTTCCGCCTCTTCCCAGGTCAAACGCTTCTTGGGTTCCTTACTACTCAGTGATAGAACACTCTCAGTCTCTGATAACTGGTTGTCATCCTGCTCGTCTAGTTCATGATCTGATTCGTCTTTCTTCACCACTTTGGTGGCTGTGGCTCTCTTTCTCTTGGACTGCGAGGTATTGATGCTCTTCTGAACAGAAAGATTGTCTCTATTACGAGCTCGCAAGTTGTACGGAGTCGCCATATGCTTCTTCTTCCTAGATCTCCACGAGCGGGTCTCCACGTGGGTGATCACGAGATCAGTTGCCTCCCAGCGACCACGCCTAACAACGGCATGCTGATAGTAGTAGCGGCTCGAGCTTACTACAAGCAAGCTGTTGAGGGACTGGCAGAGCAAGAGAAGCAGCGATCAATACTGTAGCTGCTGTATCGTGTCATCAACTAGCAATCCAGCTCCTGACGAGTGTCGCTGATCACAGCACGCGAGAAAGAACCGCTCTAGTTCCTCTGTGACCTGTGCGTCGCGTCTCTCTGTGAAACAGGAGATTAAGGTGAACATCTATTCTTGCTGAATCCTGTTCATGGGACAGTAGTTAGTATGTGTTGCAATAGAGCAGACGGTCTGTGTGTTCCGCCATGGGTTGTTGGCGCGTAGGCATGCCCCTAGGGGGCTGCGAGAGCCGTCTCGTGGATACGGAGACGCGTGCCAGCGTGTTGCCTGGAGCCGGCTATTGATGGTTGGTTGGGTGTGTGAATGGTGGATCTGTGTTACACTCTGCACTGGCTGGCTGGTGTCCAGACAGACGGAGGAGGCAGACTGCCCATGTATGAGCATGTGTGTCACCATTAAACAGGTGTTCATGTTGTTAACACTCGTGTGTTAGAATCTCTAGCCTGCTGTAAATACTGTGCTAATTGTAGACCCAATGCTTCCCAAGGGAGTCTGCATAGCTGGACTACCAACACATTGCCTAGTTATAGTGAGAGAGAGCTGCTTGTTTGTGCTGTAAAGTGGCTAATCACTTGTACCATCAAAACTCAGAGAGAGGGGGAGAGTATTGTGTGTATACAGTCATCATCATTCTTGCATCATGCTGTACCCAGCTTAGTGCAACACACATTCTCATTCACCAACTCACTCGCACTCAATCACCCACTCATTTGCTCACTAGCTCACTCACTCACTAGCTCACTCATTCACTCACTCACTCACTAGCTCACCCACTCACTCACTCACTCACTCACTAGGTCACTGACTCACTCACTCACTCACTCACTCACTAGCTCACCCACTCACTCACTCACTCACTGACTCACTCACTGACTCACTCACTTTTCATCAGCCAAAGACCATCCTGACCATTCTTGTTGACACACACACACAATGAGTCACCTTTAGAGAATCTGTCCCTACTCCATGTTAGCATCAACTCATGATACAGGGACACGCTACTGTTTATTATTGTTAGACTAGTAGGGTCGCACATGTTGAGGTCATCTCAGCTAACCTACTGTATATGGTGGATTAATTACAGACAGAAGACACATGATATATTGACACACTGCCAGTGTGTCTGTGAGTGTGTGGGTGAGTGAGTGTGTGTGGTAGTCTCTGTTATCATAGTATCAGATACCTCGTCCATGAACATTCCAATCCTCTATACTATAATATGTCTACTATACTGAATTGCAGAGTTTTGATAGATCATATTTGTCGTGTGTCAAACATAGCAGTGAATTCCACTAGATCAATCTGTGCTACACTGTACTATAGCTACACTAATCATCATGAACTGTACTAGGCTGTTTGTTTGATGTGTCCACTTCATTGACCACAACTGTTGACCACACTGCACTAGATTATGTCAACACATTGTCATTACATGATTTACTGACTTGTGGATGCTCCCTCTCCTCTCTCTCTCCCTCTCCTCTCTCTCCCTCTCCTCTCTCTCTCCCTCCCTCTCCTCTCTCTCTCCTCCCTCTCTCCCCTCCCTCCCTCTCCTCTCCCTTCCTCTCTCCCTCTCTGGCAGGGTCAGTGATGCTATGTCCAGACCCTGCCATAGTACTATAATCTAACACACACTATTAGCTAGAGATCTAGTGACACACGAATAGCCAATTATAAAGATATCGTTTTTAGTCATTAAAAGGTATTTGTTCTGACTAGCAGTTGTTTGTAGTCTACTATTGTGACTAGACCAGTGTCTGATGCTCTCATCCACTTCCTCTTTATTTTCTAAGTCTTTCCTCTGTGAGTAATGCAGTGTATTGCCTATTGTCATCAGTACATACCTCTCTCTCTCATTGAGCTACCTAATACCCCATCACTGGCTCTCTCATGATTTCATGAGTATAGTGTTCCAATTATTCCAGCTTTGGTTGCCATGTGAAATGCTATCCTGTTGTAGTTTGTGAATCACTTTTTCCCCTCGTTCTTCTCTCTCTCTCTCTCTCTCTCTCTTTCTCTATTTAGCTATCTCTTCCTCTCCCTTCCCTCCCTCCCCCTCCCCTCTCTCTCTCTCTCTCTCTCTCTCTCTCTCTCTCTCTCTCTCTCTCTCTTTCTCTATCTAGCTATCTCTCCCTCTCTCCCTCCCTCTCTCCCTCCCTCCCTCCCTCCCTCCCTCCCTCTCTCCCTCCCTCCCTCCCTCCCTCTCTCCCTCTCTCCCTCCCTCCCTCTCTCCCTCTCTCCCTCCCTCCCCGGCCCCCTCTCTCTCTCTTGTGTGTGGTGTGTGAGAACACACTGATTGTGTCTCAAGAGTTGCCGTGCGTTTGAAGAATTCTAATCATAATTATGTCTTCAATATGCAGTGCATCATCGTAATTTAAAAATTGCACGTTCCTAGTACATACCGCATCAAGTATGTCAGTGTCTGTGTTCAGTTTGTTGTGTGGTTGTGTTTATTGTTGAGCGACACTTTGTAACTGGTGGTTGCCGAAGTGAATCTAGCTTACATTCAAGCATTTCCTAGTCATGTTGCGATACTGGTTCATATTGTGTAGTCTACAGCGGTAATCTCCTGTGATTTACAGATACCTCGGAACACTTGTGAAACAAACTTGATGAAATGATTAGGAACTGTGTGTTGGAATGTGTGGGAGGGCATGCTGTGTACAGTGTTATTAGTAGCTAGTGGGCTCAATGTAAATGTTTGGATATTCCAACAGTGCTTGATTATACAGGTGTGTTGTGATAAATTGTGCTCATGAATAATTCATTACTGCTCAGGTTTTGTGTGTATGATGTGTTTATTGCTTGTTTTAGTGATGTCCAAGGTCAGAGGACCAGCAGATGTCTGGCTGTTGTTGTAGATAGTGTATGTCAGTCAAATGAGCTGTACAGTACGTGCGTTACATGGTCCCTGTGAATGAGTGTGTGGTATATAATACCTCTAGCAGCCCATCATTGCACTGTTGAAGACTGCTATTATGCACCAGGCTCAGTACTGAGCTTCTTGCCTGTGCTTCAGGCCTGTGTGTTACAATAAATATTGGGACTATAAGACACTTTGTCTTTGTGTGTGTGGCATCATGT